>VXBP01009204.1:54925-69817 GCA_013400115.1 Rhinopomastus cyanomelas | reverse complement strand
TCCCTGCCTCCTTCTGAACACACTTATGGAGACAATGCTGTCTAGATGCAACAGAAATTATGTGTTGATCTTCCAGGACAGATTAGCCACAGTTTCAGTATATGTGAACATATATTTGTCCCCACAAAAAGGCAAGAATATTGTTGCTTTGAGAGAATTTTTGTCTTGCTACTCCAGTGTGTCAAACTGGTTGATGCAGGAAAACCTGATTTACCTCGAACCTTGCCTTTTCTTTTGTGATAATCTTTTTTTGTGTATTTGACTTGGAGGCAGGGTTTCTATCTCTGCATTTGCCTTCTATACTCCCCATGATATAGTCATGCTCTCATCTGGTGCATTTATTTGCCCAATGTGCTTCATTATGGCTTTTTAATAAGGAACAAGTTTCCTGAATTTTTCTTTGCTGTCCTTGGGGTAAGAAAATTGAAGAGATCCTATGTTTTGCCATCAGAAGTCTATTTTAGTCAAGTTGATACCTAGCTTTCACTGGAGTGCATCAACTGGGACTACAGTATAAGCTTTTAATTTTCATACAAACTTGTTATAGTTTTTAGGTAGTTTCCTTTAAGCATTTTACAGTTCTACTTAGTAAGGACAATGAATAAGCCAATTTGAAAGTGAGTACTTATTCAAATAAATTGAGAATTAATAACAAAATTGCAAATGCTCATTTTTTAAGTTTTCCACACTAATGAAATTTAGGACTCTCTTTACTAGAGAGCCATGAATCCTTGATTGTATAAATTGTGTCAATGTTATTCATGGAAAGATGAACAGTGTGTTTGCAGCTGAAGTTGTGTCTCATTAAATATTATTTGATGGATAGTACAGAAAAGTATGAGAAATATCAGAAGCATTGTTTTCATTAACCGGGAACAAAAGCATTAACATGATCCCATTTCATGACTTCTTTGAAGATTATATGCATCTACATAAACATACCCATTATTGAAACATTTCCTCTAGGTGAATTCCACACTTCTTGGCTTGTTTTGGGACTCTATCAGAATCATCCCTGCTTCATTCCATCTCTTTTACAAGTTCATCTTTTCTTATGGACAAAATGAGGTGGACAATCTGCTTCTTAAACCTGTCAGTTTTACCCTCTTGATTTGCAAGTGTAGGTTTGTGGGATTCTGGCACTGGGTCCTTATTCTGCCCAACCTGGAAATCAGTCTTGCCAGCTGAGTGCTCTTATTAAGACACTGATGGGAATACTGTCTCCTTCCTCTTCGGCTGTACTGTTTGCCTTCCAGTCCAGAAGAGAATTCCAGTACAAGGAATGGTCAGTTAGGTCTGGTGCAGACTGTAGGAAAGTCCTGGATGCGTAGCAGGGCATAAGTGCATATTAGCCCAGGCTGAGAGTGGCAGGAGTGCAGCCCACCTATCTTCATTCCTGGAAGGCGTGTCAGCCATTAGATATTATAGGAAAAATGAGTGCCAACTCTTCTTTCAGACAGATTTAAGTCAGTCAGGTTGAGGTCCCTAGTTATCATAAGAGCAGAGCTTATGAGATCTGTACTATGTGGCTGTAGCGTATCAGACATCTTAGCTCCTCAAAAGCAAAGCAGTTGCATGTGCTTTTGTGGTTATCTCACTTACTCTGTTGTGCCTAAGTTATACCTGAGTTACCCTTTCAGAGCTCTTCCAGAAAGCTCATTGTGATCCCCGAGTTTGACTATTTTTCTTGGGTAAGCACTTACTGAAAAAGATACTTCACTGTAACTTGGTGACTTTCTTTATCCAATTAATTGGACCTTCCAGATAGATACTGTATTGCTCTAAAAATAACCACAAGCTCCACAATGCAGTCTACAAGTCAGCCATAGAAGATTATCCGTAAAGGAAGAATTTGCTATATTCAGCAGTCCTAGTGCTAGGGAAATTTAGACAGTTAAAGCCAGTTTCACTGTAGGGTGTATATCCAGAATTTTAAGGAACAAAGCTACTGAAAGGCAAAACATTAAATGTGCTGTAACAGTAGAGATTCTTACTGGCTGCTCCAATGTCTCAGCAACACCACATGGATGCCTCATTCACTTCTGCCAATAGACCAACGTGTTAGTCTGTTAGAAGTGGCTACCAGACTAATCATTCTTTGTTGCCATGTTATTTCCTGGTCTAGGTGGAATGACTTAGCCTTGTTCTTCTCTTAATATTTTCTCTTCCTGTCATGACTGTGGCCTAGGTCTCCACACAAGTCTGCACGGGGCTAGATAATTTCTTCCCTCTTCCTCAGACAGATCTCTTCATTAGTATTTCAATTGCATATCTCAATGGACACACACCTGGCTGTGGTCCTTTGTTATAATGTCTCTAAAGCATGGTAGTGTAATGCTGCAAATTACGCATAACGAGAAGTACTAATTGTATAATTGATAATATTCAGCCTTCTCCAAGCTTTACGTAAAGTCTACATGTTTCCTGGAGGATAAAAGAGAGTTTTGATGATATGCTTGCCAATGCTACATGGTTCCATTGTTCTCCCGCACACAACCATATATGCATATACACACTTCATTAGATTAAAAGAAGCCCTAGGGGATGCTTTCACAGCTGCCTACATAATTTTTTCTGTCTAGCCTACAGACCTAAATATCATAATACTTCACACAAGCCCTGCCATATCTAAACGACTCAGTTGAAAGACTGTGCTTCCTCCAGTACTAATAATTGCTGAAGACACTGGGGTTACATGGCAGGAGCATGAAATAAGAATCAGGCTCAAACTTCCAAGGTTTACACTAAATTTCCTGGCTTATGTGGTTAGAATCCAGACTCTTAACATTATTTTAACATAGGTTTTGCATTTATATTTATAAACACAGAGTAATGCTGCCTATTTGAGTTTAGAATAGATTGTGGTATAAACATATTTCCTCTTTACACAATATAATAAGTGCACAATGGCCTGCTTTATGTAAAACACATCACAGTCTTTGCTTCTCTGCATGTGCTCGCATGCACATATATCTTAAATTAACTAGCTTAATATTCTCATGATGTGTTCAAAGAGGAGATTTGTGAATGAGGTAGAAAAAGACAGTCTTGCAGTTCCTATTTTGGAGTTTAAGATTAAACACTGTATTTAGTAAAACATTTAATGATTCATTTTAGCAGACTTTTGGTTGATGACTTATTTATAATTTCATCAGGCAAACGCTTCCCTTTGGAGATTATGTTTTGGCTCACTGCTGCTCCTGACAGCTATGTAGAACAATTCATAGTACATGTATGCTTTGGAAAATTAGCCAAACACCATTCCAATGCAATGACTGTAGGCAATAAGATGAAAATGATTAGTTACAGTTCATTGAACATTGCCCCCAACCTGTTCAAAACTACTGTTTGGCAAAATCCCTGAGAAGGTGTTTTGGTTTCTTTCACAGCATCACTGAAAAACAGTTGAAATTCAAGTTGTGTTTAAAGGGTGAATCAATAAAAAATCAGAGCTGGAATTTTCTACGTGTTGTCTGCAGAGTCTGATCTAATTCTGTGAGATATTTGGCTTAACTCAGAGGATGTGAATTTACTTTTTACGGATTAATCACTCATTCACATTTTTGTAGTAAGATCTTTTGGTTGATAGCCTTGTACATAACTTTATTTACTGTGCACATGCACAAACAGCAGCAGTTACAACAGTAAAACCATTTAATTCCTATATAGCATTTTCATATGTAGAACTCACAGCATTTGGCAAGGGAAGGCTCTGTTGTTATACCCATTTTAAGGAGAGAAAGTAGAGACAGAAAACTTCCAACGTACTACAAGGTGTGCTGTCCAAGGGTTCCTTTACAAACTGGGTCGGATCATTGAGATCTCTTACACTTCAGACCATTTCAAGACATCTTTATGCCAGTCTTCTCTTTCAGTTTCTGAAAGATGTAACAAGTATGTTAATTGCTGAGCACCAACAACGGTGATGGAACAGGGAAGTCTATAGCTGGGGTATGATCTACAACACACAAATAATGGCAGAATTGTGAAGTGTTGTGATGCTTTCAGAGATGGGCACTGTGAGTCTTTCAGGCTCAGCTACTGAAGAACAATGATGCAATAGCCTGTGGCCCTTTTCAGAAAGTGATAAAAAAATACAGAGTTTTGGGACAAGATATTAAAGTTTGTTATCTCTTCTGGGTGCCTGTTCCCAGTTACATGTATCTACAGACTGTCTGTAAGCTGAAAAAAGAACTGTACATTTATTTTGCTAAGGACCGGAGAAATGCAGTGCTGGGTGCTGAGCATACAGGCACCTTCCCAAGAAAGATGCACTTTGCATCATCCCGGGTGTCTGTGACACCACACATAGCAGCTCAGCATGACCACATGCTGTGGGGACAATCTTGCATGCCCTGGGATGCAGTCTGACCTGATGGAGGCTGCCATGGGTACTCGTGCTCTCTGCTCAGCAGCATTATTCCCAATGCTTTTTACCTGAAGATTGGCAGCAACATGAAGAATTTGGGACTGCTCATTTACCAGACAACTCTAAATGCTCTGTGTGGCCTCAGGGACACTTTGATCAGAGTGTGAAGAGGGACGGTGAAGTCACGGAGGACATCACTCCTCCACCTTCATCCGGGCAGGATAGCTCTGCACTGTTCTACTTATCTGCACAAAACTGTGGGGGGATTTAACTGTTTAAAATGCAGGAAAGGTGTGATTTGCTGTGTGGTGGCTGACATGAATGTTAGCATTATTTTACTTACTTGTGTATGGTTTTGAAAAGTATCTGTTATAAACAGGAGTATTTTTTTAAGAAAATGCTCCATTTTTTTTTAAGAGCTGTTAGCTGTCGCAGTGTTTATAAAACTTGCAGCACAGATTAGATATTTATATGTCCATCTGCTTAAATTCAGAAAGAATTTAACTCAATTCACTTGCAATGTTACCTTATTCCTGCACTGAGATGTCATACTCCTTTGGAGAGAGCGATGTGCTATTAACCCCACTTTTCATATCCCAAACTGATGGAATTTGTCTAAGTCAGTTGAAAAGCAAGGGTGAAACCTCTGTCTTCTCACTCCCAATATGAAAAATTATCCTCAAGTCAGCTTTCGAACCCAAACTTCTTTTAATGAAGACAAATGGAAGCCTTAAACCCTCTTAATGCATTTCAATATGTTAGCTGTAAGTGTCAGCAAATTTCCACCTGAGAAATTGCTGCATGGCAATTTCTCCCTGTCCTTTTTATGTCTGGAAATAAAGGATGTAATGATGTCATGAGCCTTGCAGATAAAACATTTTATTAGCAAAAGACACATTATACTATCATGGAAACTGGTCAGTACAGTGAACACCTCATGTTTCATACCTGACTTTCCTTCCCAAGACGTGTTGCAAAACAGAATGTGAAGAATATATCCTTTTTTTTTCCCACTTTCACATGCAGTGAGCTAACTTCTATTTTCTGAACCATTCACCATGCTTGTCCCCATCACTGCAAAGAAAAAAGAGACTTCCTTTACCCTCTTAAACATACTTAGGGGTTTAAGCATTATATGCAGATCTGGCAAATTTTATCTCTACTGGACAATGTGATTTCTCACTGACTGCTCTTCTGCAATCCCTGGCTGGGCTATTCTCAGTGTCATGTAGTGATAGGACAAGGGGCAATGGTTGTAACCTGGAACATAGAAGGTTCCACATCAACCTGAGAAGGCAAGGTTGAAGAGAAGGGTAAAGGAAGCAAGACCTGGAGACCTGGTGTAACCAGTTTTGCTGTGCTTTTCAGGGAAATGGAGGGAACTTACCACCACCTCTAGGTCATGCTAAACATCCCACTGCAACAACTGGAGCAGAAAGTCAACCTTACCAAGGCTTTTTGACAATTAATGCAAGAGTTTGTACAATTTGAGCAAGATTGACAAAGCACACTTTCCTAAAGGAGTCCTTCACAGTGGACAGATGCCTTATTACCTAATCTGTTATGAATTAGCAATTCTCTTTAGAAGTATTTGTGGTTTTTTTCAGCTAACAATTCGGACAGAGTGATTCCTGTTTAGTTTCTGTGTTCCACTCTCCTGTCATTTGTCTGCTGGTAAAATATTCCAAGATATGCTATTGAATATAGCCTTTCAAACAGACACAAGGAAAGAATACATGATTATTCCTGAGCGATAGGATGAGTTGCCTGAAAATATTTTTCCACCGGTAAGTTAAAGTCTTGCCACTAAATATCAAAGAACCATTATGGGTCAAATAGAGACCATATGTGTCATAAAGTCTTGCTTTGTAAACACTGACAAATAGATGGTTTCACGTTTTATTTTTGGGCCGTTGTAGTTTATTTACTTAACTGTGGATCTGGGGGTTTGAAGATTTTTTGGGGGACAGACATTCATCTGAGGGGCCAAACTTGTGCTGAATGTGACTGATGTGTATTTAAGTTGGTTCTTATACAGAAATTGACCTCTCATTTGTGTTGGCTTTTTGCACATTGATTTGGTAAAGGCAGGTCTTGGCTTTGTTTTCTGCAAAGTCCTAGGCTTTTCTTTTTATCTGGCTTATCTCTGCATACTTGTCTTTTCGAGCTGCAAGCTCCTTGGGGCAGGTCTTGCATTCACAGTGTTTAATGTGCCTTGCACAAATGGAGTCCTGAGCTCAGGCTCCAAAGTATCAGCTGAAAGCTAATAAGAATGAATTCCATCTGATCCAGCTCATTGCAGAAGCTGATCCTTAAACTAATCTAGCCTATTTTGTCCATAGACTTACATGTTTAGTGAACACTATAGAGTGAAAAGGGGAACATGATTTGAGGAAAACAAAATGTCAATAGGTAGTGTATGGTCTTCTCTGCAGAAAATGTGCAGCTTAAGGCAATCTTCCTTTTTTTTATTATAGTTCTACAATAGGTGCTAGTGTTTGTTAGGACAATAAACTTGTCACATCAAATTATGGTAGTAAAAGACCACAGATGCACACAGAGCCAAAACCAAACCTCAGAATGTTTTAATTCATTAGCTTAACTACTCATGTTTTAGGAAAAAAGGAAGATGGCAAATTAGGAAATGGAATGGAGTCTTACGTGAGTGGAAGCTGCATGAATCTGAATGTATCCAAATATCATTTGTAGGGCAGGAAAAAAACCTTCGTATTTGTTGACAGATATTAAATCTTGTTTATCCTTCCTTAAACTAACCAGAAACACATTGTGTTTGAGTATGGTTTAACAACTGAGATGCTGTGGTTGTGCTGTAACTCTTCTCTGTTGCTTTTATCTTCTCTGAGAAGGGAGTGTGACTGCCAGGCTTGGAGTCTGGGTCTGTCTGCTTCAAAGCCTTCAATGTGGGAAGTCTAACACAGTTCTGCCTGTGGTCCTTGCTCGGGCAAGTGTCAGCCTTCAGGATGAAGCACGTCCAATGTGTCACCAGTGGCATCTAAGCAGATCTGTGATAAGGTTTTCTAGATGCAGCATGGCCATTTTATTATTAGAAAGCTATGAGCTCTTGCATGCAAGACCACTCCTATTTATTTACCCCTGCTGAATGAGGTGGGTGCCCTGGAGACAGAGGATGCAAAGAAGGAAGAGATACTCAACACTTTCTTTGCCTCTGTCTATACTTCTGGGGGTTGTCTTGATGTTATGCCCCAGACTGCAGAGGAGGTTGAGGCAAGAGATGAGCCTGCCTTGGCTGATGAGGACTGGGTTAGGGATAAGTTGAGTAAGCTGGACGTACACAAATCCATGGGCCCAGATGGGATGCACCCGCGTGTACTAAGGGAGATGGCAGAAGTCATTGCTAAGCCACTCTCCATCATCTTTGCTAGTGTGGCCTAGATTTTCGGGTAGTAAGGTGGATCATAAACTGGCTACAGGGCAGAAGCCAGAGAGTAGTGGTCAATGGGACAGAGTCTGGTTGGAGGCCTGTATCTAGTGGAGTGNTGGTGAGACCACACCTGGAGTACTGTGTCCAGTTCTGGGCTCCTCAGTTCAAGAGGGATGTGGAGCTGCTGGAGAGGGTCCAGCGTAGGGCAACGAAGATGGTGAAAGAGGTGGAGCACTTCCCTTATGAGGAGAAGCTGAGGGAGCTGGGTCTCTTTAGCTTGGAGAAGAGAAGACTGAGGGGTGACCTCATTAATGTCTACAAATATTTGAGGGGTGAGTGTCAGGAGGATGGAGCTGGGCTGTTCTCGGTGTCATGTAGTGATAGGACGAGGGGTAATGGTTCCACATCAACCTGAGAAGGAACTTCTTCCCAGTGAGGGTGACAGAGCACAGGAACAGGCTGCCCAGGGAGGTTGTGGAGTCTCCTTCACTGGAGATGTTCAAGACCCACCTGGATGTGTTCCTGTGTGACTTGGTCTAGGTGATCCTGCTGTGTCAGGGGGATTGGACTAGATGATCTTTCAAGGTCCCTTCCAATCCGTAATGATTCTATGATTCTGTGATTCTATTTATGCTGCTGATACCTGCATAGTAAGATTACACTTTTATAAGGATGGCTCTTCAGATTTTCCTTATCTTACTGTACAGGGCTATCTGTGTACAAATTCCTGTATTATGGTAGAAAACTGCAAGTGTGTATCTGCTTTTGAATGTCAGATGATGAGTAGGCAGTTCATATGTATATATATATTGCAATAGAATTTTATCTGAGGTGTTGCTAGCTGAATAAAAGAGAGTCTAATCTCCTTGACTGACTTCAGAGTATCAATAAAGAAATGTCCAAAGCTGACTTACAACCAGTTCTTGGCTAAGAGAGCAGACAGCTGTTTCTAAATGAAGCCTGAACTGGTTCTGAGGGCTGGAGGAGCTATTAATATTTTTAGATAAAAAGTAGAGTCTTCAAATGGGTTGCAAGCAGATCACATGACGGCAAAAATTGGAACACGAGGGGCATAAAGTTTTTTGTACTTGGTTTTGAGGCTGGCTTGAACAGTCATGGCTTCTATAAATCAGAGCAGCTGGTCAGAGAGTCTATTTAACACCAGTAGATAAAACCATTGCCTTTCCTCTAGCACAAGCTTGCATTTTGTGCCTTTGGAAACCTCATAGCCTTTTGCTGGCCATGTGCCAGAATCACTAAACTAGCATCTTCAATCATAGTGTCCTTGCTGTGACACATATAGGAAGGCTTCTGTATTCATTTCTTATATCTGTAAAGTAGACCAACTATTCATGGTACAACAAAGGTATTTCCATACACTGCCCTGCCGCTTCTTTTTAGTGTGTCTCTGCAGGCTGCAGTCAGCCTATGGGTAGGTTCTAACAGCAGTGGTTTCAGATGATTTCAGATGGTTTCAGAGAAACTTTGTGTGCTGCCTAGTTAGAAGAGGGCTGCTCATCTCTTATTTTCCTCCAAGTCACAAAAAAATTTCAGCAAGGACTTGGGGAAAAAAAACACAGCATATTCACAAAAGTACATTATATCCTTGATCAGGTGAAGGGAAAGGACTAAGCCTGTTGACAGAATAAGAGGGAAGGCTTAATGTCTACAAAAGTGTTTTTAAAAGTTTTCTTCCCCAAAATTTCCTTCTGGTATATCAGATTCCAATCAAAATAGTTCAGTGCTTAACCTTCAGTGTTTATTATTCTAATAAACCGCGTATCAGAAAAAGTGACGCTATTTCATCAGAATAAATATTGTAGTTGCAGTCTAAGTTTTTTAAGCTCTTTCTGACTGGAAATTTGTGAAAGATTTTAGATCACTCCCTCAAATTTACTGGATATATCTTCTAACAGCAGCATATGGGAAGATCTGCATTCCTTTTACACTAGCTTTGGGCTATCTTACGCCCTCTATGAAGCCACAAGGGATGTGTCACAGGAATTCAACCAGCAGCAGTAAAGTTTGATGAACGCTTAAATATTGTAATTTATTTACATATTTTCAAGACTATATTATGTGAAAACGTTGGGACTTCAGTATGCTCCTTCCAAAGTGGAAATTTTCAGTCAAGACTTTGCTTTTTACCTTTTTTTATTTTCTCCTTTAAACTTCTTCCACTTCCACCAACAATTAAATATGAAAATAGCAAATTAACAACAAATTAAATATGAAAATGTGCAGTTGCTCCTTCCAGAATCCAGAAGTCTAGGCAAGGAGTTAGAAAACAGTGGCTGGAACACGTAAGGATAAAAGAAGTCTCAAATCACGTTACCCGAGTACCTGCAAAAGGACAATCCACAGTCATGTAATTAATATGAAGGCATGAATTACTATAAAGAATTTTAAGATTCACATAAAGGAGGCTGATCCATATGTCTGGGCTGATCATTTAATGTGACTTCTTAACAAAACCTCATCTCCCAGAGATTACCACCACAGCTAGTGTCATGGGTAGGCAATCACACACCCACAGCAAAATATTGGCTGATAAAATTCACGTGAACTTAGCACAAACACTATGTAAAGAAGAAAGAAGAAAAATAAAATGTCAAGTAATATGTCAAACCTTAAGTCAATCCCAAGGTTTGTCACAAACTCTCAATTATTTTTTGGCTTTGTGACAGTCCGTGAAATTTTTCAAGCCTCAGACAATGGAAACAGACAATTTGTAAAACTCCATCCTTCCATTCTATTCCATTTAAAGATGAGACCATTTTCCCTGTCCTCAATTGTTCATTGCACCAGCACATTATGTCTAGTCTTAATTAGGTTTTAGACTGCAACTATGATCTCACCTTGCGCTATGTGCTGGGGCCGAAGCGTGCATGGAGCTGCCATGGTCTTCTATAGAAAACACAAATAAATGCAATTATTTTTCTTTGTTCCTAGGTGTCTTTTCTCTCTAGCTCTTATATAAACACTGTTTCATGGAGCTGAAATTGTAACTCAGTGAGCCAAAGACTGAACATCCTACAAGATGAACTAATCTTGCTTGAACGTGTCCAGAGAAGGGCAACGAGGCTGGTGAGAGGCCTTGAGCACAAGCCCTATGAGGAGAGGCTGAGGGAGCTGGGATTGTTTAGCCTTGAGAAGAGGAGGCTCAGGGGAGACCTTATTGCTGTCTACAACTACCTGAGGGGTGGTTGTGGCCAGGAGGAGGTTGCTGTCTTCTCTCAGGCAGCCAGCACCAGAACAAGAGGACACAGCCTCAAGCTGTGCCAGGGGAAATTGAGGCTTGAGGTGAGGAGAAAGTTCTTCACTGAGAGAGTCATTGGCCATTGGAATGGCCTGCCCAGGGAGGTGGTGGAGTCGCCAACTCTGGAGCTGTTCAAGGCAGGATTGGACGTGGCACTTGGTGCCATGGTCTAGCCTTGAGCTCTGTGGTAACAGGTTGGACTTGATGATCTATGAGGTCTCTTCTGACCTTGGTAATACTGTGATACTGTGATACTGTGTGAAATCTCTGCTTTATGAGGAGGAAGAGAAAACAATAGGATTAACTTCAGGGTACTTGGAGTAATAACAAATATCAGTGTGGATTGCAGACTTCACTAGGGTTGATCAGGAATATTTTAGAAACTCTTTATTGACAGAAAATAAGTGAGTGTGCACTAAATCAATTATTTTTTCAAGTATCAACTTTCAGTGAGCAGTTTCAGGTTTTTAACGATCTCTACTCTACCCTACTATCTTAATACTGAAATATTTTCACACTGAAATCTTGATACAGAATTTCATGTAGTTGGAAGCCTTATTCAACAGCTTTCATCTCTGTGTCTCTAGTTATGTTTAATCTGATAATTGATGCTGTCACCTGAGTGACCTAACATACTCTTTGCCTGCTCAAGCCCATGGAGCAAGACGTGATGGACAATTCCCCAGCTTACGTTTACAGAGGGCTGTGAAAGGTAGGCTCGAACACTCCATGCTCCACTATGGGTTGTGTGTTGACACCATTTCCAGGTACGAAAAGGAATCTCTCAGTATTTCAATATTGAGCTCAACAGTTTTTAGTGTATGGTGAGACAACGGTGTGAATACAGCAGAGCTCTCTACCGGTGCTAACCTCTGCCTGTGGACAAAGCATGGAGATGTGTACTAGTGTGAGTGCTCAGCCCTTGGGGGACCAAGAGACAACCGTCTGGCAGCCAGCTTGCAAACGACAGATTAAAATGCTCTAACTGAGAAGGAGCACATAGAACACAGACTCAGTCAGTCATTAACAAATTGGTCATTTTAATTAGAGTTATATCTTGTAATACATAGATTTTATCTTCCAAGGGTCCTGCCATCTCGTTTGTCATTTCCTTATCTGTGAGTTGATTTCTGTGAATGTTATGGGCAGATGCTTCTCCATTTCTGTTGAGAGTCTAGGCAATACCTCACTCTGCAAACAGTTCCAGTGTTTGCACAAAGCTTTCACATAGCAAGGTCACTTAAAAAGTGTCAAAGTTTGTTCCTCAGTCACAAGAAGTGCGAACAGGTTGCACTGCACATTACAGTCAGTATTATGAGACAGGCTGCTGAGTTTATTGATTACATTACTTAGTTATATGTGAACATTTTATATGCTTGCTGAACTGTAAAGGAGTACTTAGCAGACCTGATGCTGGGTGCTGTGCACAACCCTGCACTGAGCCAGAGATAGCTACCCTGGGAACAGCCTTGGAAGGTGATGAGTAGGGAAGAGCAGTGAAGTTCCAATTATAGAGGAATGTTAACCAGAACGTGGGAACCAGGGATGAGGGCCATGTTAGGGGGTAGCTGGAGGGGCTGTCTGATCAGGTAGTTTGTTGTATGATGGCCAATGGCCTAGAGGGCAGCTACGCGTGACAAAGGCCATGTACCCAAGGAGCGTAACCTCAGTGCCGCGTGGACAGGGCGTAACTGTATATAAATGAGGGGATTAGGGGAATAAAGCGAGCTTGGCACTTTAACCATATTGGTGTGCATGTCATTGACTCGGCTAGCCCCTCACAGGGCCCCCCTCGCTTCACCTGCTGCCTGAACAGGGACAAGGCCATCACTTAAATGCAGAAAATCGCTTAAATGTGGAAAGTCACTTAAATGCAGAAAAGTCTCCGAGCATCAGATCAGCATCTGATAAGGGAGCCGAGGGGCTAGAAGGCAGGAGTGGCTTCATGGGCAAACGCAGCCAGAGTCCGGAGCTTGAGCGGCCGATCAAGCCCTTGCCGAAGGTAAGACCGCAATGGAATGGGACGCAGCAATTTGCTTGTTTATGTGTATTCTCTTTAAGAGAGGTGAGAAGATTAAGCAAGGTCGATGTGGAAGACCCTGTGAAACGGGCACGGAAAAAAGGGGAAGCTGCCTGAAGCTGCCCTTCTGTTTAGTGTTAATGAGTGGAAAGAAGTGGGAGATTTGCTCTGGGAGGCTACCCTTGAAGGCAAAAAAGAGGGCAAAGCGGCGAAGGAGTTGGGATTGATGTGGAGAGCAGCAATTCACACTTTAGTGACAATGACAGCAGTAAAGAAAATTGCCGCCGCAGCCGTGAAAGCCCTGAGAGGGAATGACACAGCAACTGAATCCAGCAAGGGCTCTAAATCCTCACGACCAGTGAACCTTTTTGGGATAGGACAGACCCTCCCCATACAGGGAACATCTGCATTGGTGTGTTCTGACTTGGTGAAGCAGACTGCACAGAGGGTGGAAGTTACCCCGCCGCAGCCAGCCGCGAATGACAACAAAGCGGAGGTGGATGTGCCCCCAGTGCGGGAGGCAGAGAAAGAGTCTGATGTAACTGCAGGTGGACCTGTGGGCGAAACATGCCCTAAACGTGAGCAGACAGCCCAGCGGGTGGGGAATACAGCTAAGAACCAGCCTTCCACCTCAGTGTCTCCACCTTTCTGCCCCCCTTTCCCTGAGTCATCATCAGAGGACAAGGTGGAGAGCAGAGTGACTGATTCCCTACTGCAGCAATCGTCATCCAAGCAGGACAAGATAGGAAGCATTTTAACAAAACTCAATGAACTTTCTGCTCATGTCAAGAGGCCTGCTATGCCCTTCTTATCACAGCCACCCCTCTCACCGATTACACCAACAGCACCCCCTGAATCAACTCCCATGCCTCCTTTCCCCATGTTTAAGGATCCAAGCCAGTCCTCATGGGATCCTCTCCAGCACCCATGGTCCAGCATCATCCATGATGCTATCCTTGAAGGCGATTGGCAGACTGCATGCCACATGCTGCAACTGCCCTGCCTCCCCCTGCAACAGCACCGACGGCCACTGTGTCTGCCTTTTCTACGTAACTTTCCATCCCGACGCTCGCAACTACAACAGCTAGTCCCAGATAACCTCTTTGTACAAACCCCACTGCCACTGGTTTCTACAGCTGCTGCTGATCCCCGTTGTCACTGGAAAGGAATAATTCATGGTGTTATCATAAAAGGGAACTTTATGGGGGTGGCGGGAGGAAATGGGAAGCATTGGACTGAAAGGTGCTAGAACGAGCAAGTCACTCAGTACAGGTTGAGATCCCATATGACAACACAGCTGTTACAATACATTTTTATTTCTGATCTATTAATGCCATAGGATAGTGTGCAAATCCCTAATGTATTACTGTCCCCCTCACAACAGCTTCTGTTTTCTAGGGTTTGGCAACAGCTCTGTGTTTGAGAATCTGCAAGGCCTAGGCAGCTGGAGGATCTGCTGCAGGGGCTACAAATGCAGATGTTAATGGGACGGGGGCCCTGGAGTAATGTTACTTTGCAGATAGGGTTTACAACTGAAGTTCTACAATTGGCTTTCGCTCAAATTCATCAGGGTCCGAACGATGCTAATGACAAGACCAAACAAGCACTAAGTACCTTGCCAAAACACACTGTGATGGAGCGGTACAGATGTATTGAATCATTTGTGATTGGTAGGAAATAGTCAGGAACCACCCATATTGCTACATAGTTTAGCTCTGAAACCTACAGCACATGACTGTGATTGTCCAGGTCCGCTGATCCAATTTAAAAATTTACAGAGAGGGTGATGGAAAAAACTGGCTGAAATGAAATTAACGGGCAGAGGATATGTGTGCTTGCTT
>VXBP01009204.1:31205-54893 GCA_013400115.1 Rhinopomastus cyanomelas | reverse complement strand
AGCAGCATCTCTGGAGCTCAAAACCCCTGCCTCTCAGTTTCATACCTGACCCTGTTATGGTATTAAGTTGCCACTGACATTCTACTGTTGGATCAGCACTGTGAGTGTGAGAAGTTCAAAGGCATGTATTGCCTGAGGTTTTCTGTTACATGGTTGCTACAACGCTTGGGAACTATTGTTTGGACATTCTGGTATAAGTATTTTTCCTATCCCTAAGGTTCTGTGAGTTTCACTTGATTAGCCCAACGGTTTAATGCTAATAGGACTGGTGAAATTGGACTGCTAATATTGGGTTGTGGTACTGTTGTGCCGTGTTTGTTTTCCTATCTGCAAGGGCCTGACAGATGGACGATAAACACTGCCTTCATTGTGGGAGAGGGAAAAAAAAAAGGAAAAAAAAAGGAAAATCTATGAATATCCAGTGAATTGCAGAACTTCGAAATTTACAGCTGTGCTATTGAAGTGGACGCAAAACTTTGCAGAAACTGAGGCACCAGAGAAGACAGGATGACAAAACTTGGTATTTTTGCTAATAGTTCACTAGCTACCAAAAATTACTAACAATTGCTAACCAGTAATAACACATAGAAGGCTACAGATGTTTGTAAGAGACCCTATAAAGGAGTTTGGTTAACATTGATGGTTGAAGGCTAACGGAACGGGTAAAATCCAGATTTAGAGTGGGATTGTCTTCCAAAGGTATATGCACCGTTATCTATATATACATATATGTATATTGAGTTTTATGTAATGTGTTCAGCATTTCATTGACAGGTTTGTGAAAGCTGCATTGCAATAGAGAGAGGGGAGATGTGGTGGCAGATCCTGCAGTTAGATTCCCTGTAATTGCCCCACTAAGAAAAGCTTTTAAAGAAGCCCGACACAGTCATCAAATGTTCCATCAGAATACAAGGACCGTCCATTAACAGCATAAAATTCCATTGAGGGATGCAGCTGGCATCCTGCGCTCCTGCCCCCAGTGCAGTCATCATGGGCCCAGCCTCGGTCTGGGATCAAGCCCTAGGGGCCTGAAAGCACTGGAGGTGTGGTAAATGGACATCATGCATGTTCCAGACTTTGGTTGATTAAAATATGTCCATGTATCGATTGATACTCAATTGACACCTACTTAAGATTTATGTGGGGCACTGCCCAGGCCGGAGAAGGAGCTGTGCATGTAGGATGACAGACAATGAGAGAGATGACAACGGTTAATTGCGCATCTCTTGGAACAGCTACATCGTGAGATCGAGTTTGGTGGGTGGATACGATAGAGGTTTCGATGGAACCATCTGTGCTACCACTGTGGGGCACTAAGTGCTTTGACTTTGCAGTGACAAAGACATTTAAACACCTTAGTACTCTATTGTTTTCTGACCTTTTGCTACATGTAGCGTGTATAGCTTTTAATAATTGGTAATTAGGTTTTATAAGTGTTTGTGAGCAATATCTAGTTATTAGCATATATAAGGACTTAGGTATAAGTATTGAAGTTCTTACAAGGATTATATAGTAATAATAACAGGAATCATGGTTGTCCCGCAATGATCAGTAGTGATGCTGGTCGTGATGGTGTTGGTAACAACGGTGCAGGGATTGCACAATATTGACCAGTGAACAAACATGTGGGTTACATGAGCTAATCTGACAGAGCAGGACTCATTCTGTTTATCCTTAGCTACGCCCTCTGATCCTTTTCGTACCTGTCTAATTGGAGTCCCATTAGATTCTATGTAAGAATTTAGACCTTGGACTAAGGCCACAGTATACTAGAATCTGAGTGAAGCATGGTCAAGTTGGTGTACGGTAGAGGTAGGAGAAACTGCTCTAAACCCCTGTGAAATTTTTGGAACTCCAGTTTCAAGAGTGAACCCCTTAGGAGTTCAAGCTGTAATGATTGCCCAAGGATTGAATGTCACTGGCATGGAGCCTAAAGAATTGGACATCCTGGGTTCCGCACCAGGCAATCACTGCTTATATTTTGTATATAACCTTATAGGCCCAGATTTAGCTAGTGTATTAGAGGGACAATCAAAAAAAAAAAAAAAGATGGCACTTGGATATCCCCTAGTTTCTCTTGGTATTACAATACCACAGCGTATTGTAATAATTGGACAGATTATGTAGCAGCAGCAGATAAGGCCAGAATGTTACCACCTGGGGTCTTCATTATTTGTGGAGATAGAGCCTGGCCTGCAGTACCCCAAAGGCCATTAGGAGGACCATGCTCTTTTGGTAAACTAACATTATTTGCCCCCAACATCCACCAGATGCTCAACATCACACACAAGTCCCAATGCTTTAGGCGCAATGTACATCAATTAGATCCTAAGTGTCCTGATGACGTTCAATTACGGGAAAAGCCCTCAATCATACTAGCATCACTTTTTACACCCAGAGTTGCCTCAGCAATTGAAGTGATTGGCATGCTGGACAGGCAAACAAGCTAACATCACGTCCTCAATACTAGGTGAACTCACTACGGATGTCGATAGCATCCGACATGCCAGAATAGGGCTGCCATAGACTTTCTATTGCTGGCACAGAGACGCGGGTGTGAGGATTTCGAAGGTATGTGTTGCTGAAATCTTTCAGATCACTCTGTTTCTATTCACAAGAAATTTATGCAGCTTAAGGAGAACATGAAGAAACTTGCTGTCGTTTCTAGCTCATTTGATGAGTGGTTAAGATCTCAGGGAATTACTGGTTGTCTTAAAGATATAGTGTGCTTAGGGTTAGTGATTTTATGTGTTGTTATACAGATCTTACTTGTTGTGCCTTGCTTCTTCAATGTATACAGAAGATGATTGCCCGTATGATCAATAGCATTTGGGTTGTCCAAAAGAAAGAGGGGGCATATGTAGAGGAGTTCTTAGCCGACCTGATGCCGGGTGCTGTGCACAACCCTGCACTGAGCCAGAGATAGCTACCCTGGGAACGGCCTTGGAAGGTGATGAGCAGGGAAGAGCAGTGAAGTTCCTATTATAGAGGAATGTTAACCAGAACGTGGGAACCAGGGATGAGGGCCATGTTAGGGGATAGCTGGAGGGGCTGTCTGATCAGGTAGTTTGTTGTATGATGGCCAATGGCCTAGAGGGCAGCTACGCGTGACAAAGGCCATGTACCCAATGAGCGTAACCTCAGTGCCGCGTGGACAGGGCATAACTGTATATAAATGAGGGGATTACGGGAATAAAGCGAGCTTGGCACTTTAACCATATTGGTGTGCATGTCATTAACTCGGCTAGCCGGGCCCCCCTCACTTCACTTAACAAAATGATTCTTACCTGCCTCAGTGCCTGGGATGTTTGTGAAAACTAAGATAAATCTAGAAAATAAAAATGAACAACATAAATTATCAATGATCTGGAGGACGCTGAAAGAAATGTGCAACTTTCTGTAGAGATTATCAAGCTTTCCTGAACCCAAAAGCATTCAGCAAAAGTGTTTCGCATCTATGTAGTGTTCTGGAGCAAACCTTCATTGAGGTGATATAAACTTGGGTTTGGATGCTTTCCGGGGGACAGGGGAAAACCTAGTTTTTCTCTCAGTGACATAAAAGGTAACCAAGATAATGATCAAGATTCATGTCAATGTGGAGGACCACAGTGGGAAGGATTTGTTAGGGAACCCCTTGGTGTAGTTTCATAGCACTCTTTGTTCATATCCCATGACCCAGAGCGGAATCTATATAGCACTGTCTGCTTTTTGCACTGATGCCACAAGCATTGAGGTCCAGCTCAGAGGAGTACACGTAATACCACAGCAATGACAGCTCCACTGATCCAGGGGAAGTTCACTGTGTTGCTGTACGCAGTAGGATACTTAGTGTAAGAGGGAAGAGGTAATCACAGACCTCATCTCTTTCACTAGCATTTCACTGTGCAGTTCACTCAGGAGATTACTACTCAGAAAAACCTAGAGAAAGAAAATGGAATGGAGAGCAGAACTCTCTGATACTTGGTTTCCCACTGGAAATTAAAACAAGACATTAAGCAATGGGGGTTTGCTCCACTCAGTTGACTTAGAACAGCTGCTCATCAATATCTGCAGCACAGAGAGGAAAAGCAGAACTTTGCCCTGCATCTGAGCAGTTTTCAGAAGCAATCCAAGTCAAACTTCCACTCAATGACTTCATTCAAAGCTGGTTTACATCATGAAGAGAAACTCAGTTTATTTATTTGTAATAACTTCAGGATTTTATGGACCCACAGGAGGATGTAATTTAAGAAAACATCAGCAAGCTGTTTCAAATAGCAAGGTTTCAAAATGGGCTGTGATGAAAACTCATCATCGGCAAGAGTTCCTAACTAAAAATAAAAATAAAAGGATAAACCCTCTTGTAGATGGCTTTGAAACAAAAAATTTCGAAACTTGAATTTCATTTTGCAACGAGTATGTCGTATTTATATGTCTGAAGTCATATAGAGGAATGGACAGGCTTCTTCCGAGGGCACTGAATAAAGCTGATGGCTGTAAAATCTCTTATCTCAAAGAAATGACACAGCAACAATGTATTAAAAATATCTCATCTCTTGCAAACCAAGCAATTAAAAAAATATGAGAGGTTATGAAATATGATGAACTAGACATTAGGAAGAAATTCTTCATGGTTAGAGTGGTCAGGCACTGGAATGGGCTGCCCAGGGGAGTGATGGAGTCGCCATCCCTAGATGAGTTTAAAAGATGCTTAGATGTAGTGTTGGGGGATCTGGTTTAGGGGTGAATTTGTAGAGTGGGGTTAATGGTTGGACTCGATGATCCCAAGGGAGGGATCTTTTCCAACCTGAATGATTCTATAATTCTGTAACTTCTAACCTGGAAAACAGCAGAGTGTAGTCTGCTAATGCTTAGGAACAATGGAAATTTTCTGTTGAGTGACCCAGGGCAAATCTCTTGGACTACCTGTGACAGGAGTATAACACAGGCTTAGTAGTTTTTCTTGGTCTGTAAGAGCTAGAAGTCCAAATTCTGCAGGTATTTCATGACTCAGACATGGCTGGAGACTGTTGACTAGAATAAGGTCACTGGCCTTTTTTCTAATCTGGCTCTTAAATCATCAGATTCATGGAGCTATTTACATCACCATTTTGCCCCCTGGATCACTGGAAAAACTGTAATGCCTTTTGAGGGCTTCAGGCAGAAGATGCACAAATGGGCATGCAGCCTGGCATGGAGGATGCAGAAGGTGGCAAGGTGACACGGCAGAGGTAAGCCTGAAGACTTCGACAGCTGAGCCATGCAGAGCCTTGGCCAGGCAAAGAATGTGTAAGGGCAGCATCTGCATCTAAGAGGACCTCAGGAGGTCCCTGCACTTGTGCACAACAGAGTGGTGATGGTGAACACCAGTGAAACAGAGAAGAAGGATGGCTTGGAATGTGCCAGAACCAGGCTGAAGAAAGCTGGAGAATAGGGAAGTGTTTACCAGTCCACATGATCAGAAAAGATTCTGAATGTGATCCCAGAGATTATAGTGGCCTAGGGTGAAGGAGAATGCTTGGCTGCACAGAAGACGTTGACAGAAAAATGTTGTCTTCCTTATAATACACCAGATAGTATATTACAAAGGAGACTTGCTAGTCAGAAATGGAATCCCTCTGATGAAAAGCTTTCTGCAGGGCCAAGGCTTCCACTGGCTTTGAGGGAAACTTCAAATGAGCAAAAATCAGAAATAGAGATCTGGGGAAAAGGCTTGAACTAGATATTGAATAGGAGAAACCAAACAACGAAGATAAACGAAGCAAGATAACAAAATGTGCTGCTGATGCATCTCCAGGCAAAAGCCGGGAGTTGGAGTAGAACACCAAAGCAGGTTTCAACCTTCATACACTGTTATGTTCACAACACTCGATTCAGAGATGTAACAGGATGTGTCAGACAAGTGCAGGACTTGTATGGTTCCTAGACTGGTGACCGGCACATATGCCACTGTTACAAAAGACAAAACGTGGCCATGCAGTCCTGACACTTAACAGGTCATGGATCACAACGTATGACAATCTATTCCTTACCTCTTTGAAGTTTAGCAATTGGTAAGATACAGGCACCCTTTGAAAGATATAATCAAAATATAAAATAGTTTTTGTAAATCACAGAATTCAAATGAAACACAGTACAGGACAGATAAATAGGTCAGGCTTGTTAAGACGAATCTAAATGCACAGACATAAGATAAGTAGGACTATAACTGCAGCAGTGTTGTTAAAAGTGATCCAGAGGTCACAAAACAATCACAGTGATCTAGGGGTCAATAGATAATTATGAGAACACTACTCGCTGATGCAATGTTAGGATAAAAGCAAATGTTATTCCTCATCCTTCACCTGGAATACCTTATTAGAGAAAAAAGTAGTGAGTGTTCTCTTAGTCAACATGGGTGAGTTCTCTGTTGGTGTACCGAGTCCAGCTTTGGGAACCACACTCAAGGAAGATGTAGACAAATTGAGGAGAGTGCAAAGGAGAGCAGCAAGAATGATCAGAGGTTTAGAAAACATGACCTACAAGAAAAGGTTGAAAGAACTGGGTTTGTTTAGTCTAGAAAAGAGAAGACTAAGCATGAGGCTCAAGGGAAGGGGGAGGAAGGGATAAAAATTTCCCAATATGTAAAAAGCTGTTTTGAAGAGGACAGTGATCAATTGTTTTCAATGTCTAGTGGGGATAGAATGTGAAAAGTACACTAATTGGTGAAAAGAAGATAGAGATTTTTTTTATCTCTAAGGCTAGTGAGCAGGCTACCTAGACATGTTAACAGAAGATTCTTTACTTTTAAATTTTTCATCCAAAAACCTATCAGGAATGGTCTTTATGCACATTAACCTGCCTGATTCATTTGAGCTGGATTATTTTCAAATATTAACTTCAATTTGTTTAGAATTAATTTGCATGATTGTTTTTTAATATGTTCAGACAGTGTGTGTTGAGCACCTTTCACATGGGAAGAAACGCTGTCCCAACATCGCCATCTTAAGCCCTTGGAGCTTTATCACCAAAGACTCATCTAAAAGCCATGATAAACATCTGCTGTTTGAAGCAGGTGAAGACTGCAAAGTTTGTGTTAACATCGTGTTCTACCACTAAAACTTTGTGTGGCGGTGCTTCTGGATCCTTCACTTGTCACTACACTGTGGCTTTCCTTCTTGTGAATACCAGTGTGTACTCTAATTTCTTCTAAAAATACTTGGACATCACTGAAAGATGCTTCCACATTTGTTAGTTTTAAGTATGTTTAACTTAACATGACTTGGGAATGTTCCTTCTTCCTCCAACCTTATTTTATATTTTATATATTTGAGATTTTGTACTCTGCTACCTGATTGAATCTTTATCTTTCAAATGGATCACCTCAGTCTTCATTTTGGCTTTTCTAATGTGGTTGCTACCAAGGGCACCAACACAACAGAAATACCTCGTCTAGCAAAGAATAAAATGAAGATCAGTAACTTCATATAGTCATGGAAGTGTGTAGGTGTTACCACTTGATCATGAATGCTTTGACCTATATCCCAACTAACTACCCAAACCTGAAAAGGTTTGTGACAGTTTTCTAGTCCAGCAGGTCTTCTGAAATTCTTCTACCTTTATGTAAACCCACAAGTTGCATACTGATCGAATGGGTTCAGAAGAACTGTGAAAGTGAGTGGCAATATGGGCAGGGAGGCAGACACTGGAAAATGAGCTGTACATACAGCAGACTCCTAATGAATCTCATCCATTGCACAAAATACAAATTTTAAGTATGATGGCAACTTTAAATCAGCACAATGAAAGTTAGAGCTCCAGGCAGAGACTGCTTGCGGAATAAGGTATGTGTAGCCAATTTTCTAAAGTCAAAACAGATTTTAAATCTTATTTTCACCACTCTAAATCTAACATAAATCACTTCAGCAACAGTTTTTCTTTGGCCATTTTTGGCAAACATCTCCCCACAATTTATATTTATTGATCAGTTGAATTAACTGAAAATCCTCATTTTTGTCACCATGACCTGCTACAATAGTTTTTATGATTCTACAGCTGTTCACTTTTTCAAACAATTATTTGCATTTCACCATTTTTATGACAAAAATATCTGAAATGTTATATTATTTTTGACAAATATCTGTTTTTGCAGTTATTAAAATAACTCCCAAAAAAGCTTAGCAACCACAATTGGAAAGCTTACTGACTGCACGGCACATGACTTATGTATGATAAATATTTCACTAATACAGACGCAAAACAGCTGAAGGAAAAGGTAATATTGCTAATTTAGTGCTTGTTTTAGAATTGCTTGTAAAGCTGGCCTGAGGCTTAGCTGTGGAAGCCATATCTCTCCTTGCTGCAGTGCACAGCCTTACATGAAATGGTGAAAGGAACTAAGATCCTGTTGGCTGTAATTACATCCAGGGACCATAGAACACCAAAATGTTCCCTCTCCTAGACCATTTATGTTACAGAATTGATCTTTTCTCATCTTTTAAACTGCATACTCAACTATTTTTTTCCTAAAGTAAGTGGGTTTTAAGCGGTCTGGTATTTTTTTATTGGGGTTTTTTTCTTTTCTTTTCTGTCAGTGATAACAGCCAGAGCAATGATGGTGCAGTGCAGGAATATGTGCAGGTTGGGCAAAGACAGCTGAAGGACTTTGTCCATCCAACACCTAGCAGCAGTCACATACCCTGTCTGTTTATATCTGCTCCTACTAGCAAATAGAAGCCAAAGCATCATTGGGAGCATGTTCCTCTCCAGGCTATGGCGTTTCTAGTTACCTCCTCTCACTGTGAGTGACATCAGGTAAGCCATCTTACTAGTCTTATTAGAGTTCTTCAAGGATGAAGGCGGTAGACTGGAAAACAAACACAGTTAAACAGCAGGTGATTTTTATTTCTGTTTGTGATGGGACAGAAAACCACAGGACCAGTGGAAAGATGGTTACTTTGTTGCAATTTACTCCCTTACATCCTGTCAGAAGGTTTACCATAGTAATTTCCACAGCAGCATCAGATTTGCCAAATGCTAATGCAGAAGCCTTCTCCAGTCCTCCTCAGGGCTTCTTGCAGAGCTCTCAAAATGCACTGTCCAAACAGCAGTGGTAGTACTTGCTCTGCACCACCCTCCACGGTCTGCCAGGCAGCAGAGAGATGTTCCTGCACTTTCCTTCCTAAGATCTTTTCCTGATGCTTTGGGGCATAGCGTGAAGCTTTCCCATCAGGATTGTCATGGAAACTACCTTGTTTGTGTTTTCAGGCAGGATTGTTTCTCCAGCGAAGCCTCAGCTTATGTACGACTATCACAGTGTTCATAAGTCTTCTTTTTTTCATAAAGCTTTTATTTTTCCAAACAAGCATCCCCTCCACCCTTGAAAAGCACCTCACCTAGTGTCTGCAAGGCTTCTGCTTCTTGTTTGACATCCTTTATTTACAAAGCAAACAGAATGTTCCTTTTAACACACATCATGCTAAGTTTATTAATGAAGAAAACAATCCCAGGGAGTCAACCCAGGGGACCCTTGAAACCTGCCAGCAAAAACTCTTCAAACGCTCACGCGTCAGATCCTCCAAAACGATATTTCACACAATGAAGTAAAAATAATATTTTTCTTCTGGCCTTTCCAGCCGCTCTTGTGGAGACCAGACCGAAATTATTTTCTTACTCTGCTCCCAGACCATAGATCTGTATGAATCTCCGTTTATTTGTTTAACATGATGATTTCATCCTAAATGTCTTGACAGCAAATAGTTGGTGGTTTAATACAAGCTTTTTGAAAGAACGGCCTAAGCACTTACTCGTACAGGGAAAATGTGCAGTTTGTGGCTCTCAGAAGGAGAGATAGAAATGCATGTTGTAGTTAGGGAATGTAGGGAGGACCCAAAAATCCTCTTTGTCTGCCAGGGTAAGTACAGTGACTGCCATAGCTGTTTTCTTGAAGCCACCAAGCCAAGCTTCTGCAGCAGACTGTGGGGATCGAATTGGTCTGACCTGATTGTTAACAAGTGACTGACATGCCCTTCGCTCTCTAATGTTCTTACAGAAGATAAAGAATCTGCTCTTTACACAGAATAGTTTGATTATAAAAGCAATAAACTAATGATAAACAGACTTGGCACTGGCTTGTGAGGCCTGTAGGGTGATCAGCAGAAAAAAAAATACATGCTGAGATGGCTAAAACTAGAGTTTGAGGGATCATTTTCTTCACTAGTTGGATTTCCCAAAGACCATGGAGTCCCTGAAATGTACACATGCTCCTCCTCTCTCTGCAGAGGCATCTCTCGGGGAATGTTTTGTACTAAGGCATTCTTCTCATGTGCTCTGCTTGGGCGCACACTCGTAGGTTGACGTACCAAAAGTTTTGGAAATGAGTGCTGCGAAGTACAAAACGGGGAACTTCTCTCTAAACGGTGTGGCAATAGTGTATCTCAGAAGTATGTGATCCGCATGCTTTTCCTCAGCTTGTAAAATGTTTCACAGTTGTCGTTTCATTTTCAACTGAATGAATCATTATTCAGCTGATTCTTAATTTAGCATCTCTGCTGTTGAGCAAACATGCCCAGCCACAGCAGCTGGACCATGTTAAAATCTGGATCAGAGCCTTGGGGTACACTCTGCTTTTTTTTTTTTCACACAGACATTTTCACGGGTAACTAGATTTTTGTCAATACTTCTAGAGTTTGTTAGGATTTACTGGGCACAGACTAAGGAGTGTAGACTATACTACTACATATAGACTAAGACTGCAGGCACTATCCTCTACTGTTAGTAAGTTTAATAAATATTTCATGTAATGTACATGCAGTTTCAAGTAGCTGGTGGTGACACAGAGCCATATGGTGGTGCTCTGTTACATCTATGTAAGCGTGTAGTCATTCAGATGAAGGTGCAACCATAGCAATGAAATTTGGACTAATTAATCAGATGTGAGAATGTAATTGTCCCACAGGTACAGCCATTCTAACATGATTTTATAATGAAGGTAAGTATTTTTGTAATACAGAAGAAAAAACCTTTTCTTCAGAAAGCCATAGTATTTTAATAGCTTTTTCTCATCTACTAATGATATTACTTACACTAACTGTCACTGAAATTTGAAACACAAAGTTAACTGGATGCTTCAGTAGATTCAAGCTTTTATCCAAGGATCACTGGAGCACTTTGAAGTGAAAAATATTTGTGGGCTGTCATTTATCTTCCTCAATATGATCACGTTGTGCAATGTAATAGAGCAGTATGGACAGAAATGGGGAGGTTGAAAAATTCAATACTGGCTATATTTCTCAAAACGTATTTGTACTTAAATTAATTATTTCTGATCTGTAAAATATTTTGAAACAGAAAACAAAGTAATTAATAAAAGATAACCAAGCAACATGATAGTATTTAAATTTTCAAATGTGCAAAAACCACTACACACATGAAATGAAACTGGAAAGATAAGGTGAGGGAAAAAAAGTTTAAAAGATGGCACAGCTGGAATGCAAAATTACTGTACACAGAGTTTACACATTTCAGGGTTGGAAGGGCCCTTCAAAGGCCATTGGGTCCAACCCTCCTGTTCTAGCAGGGTACAAATTTTTGGAAAAAAAAAAAAAGACAAAAGCAACTACACAAAAACGCATCAAGATGGGTCTGAAACACCTCCAGAGAAGTAGGCTCCGCAACCTTCCTGGGCAACATATTTCAATATTTAATAACCCTTACTGTAAAGAGGTTTTTTTCTCATATTGAGGTGAAACTTCCTGTGTTTGAGTTTGCATCCATTACACATTACTCAGTTTTTCTTCATATGGCCATTGCTCGAGACCCCCAGTCATTCTCATAGCTCTGCATTGAAATCTCTCAACTAACTCTCTAGGAGGCCATGCCCTGTGAGGAGAGACTGAGGGAGCTGGGGTTGTTTAGTCTGGAAAAGAGAAGAGTGAGAGGAGACCTTAGTGCCCTCTACAACTACCTAAAAGGAGGTTGTAGCAAGGCTGGTGTTGGTCTCTTCTCTCAAGTTAGTGATGATAGGACGAGGGGAAATGGCCTCAAGTTGCGTCAGCGAAGGTTTAGATTGGATATTAGAAGGAAATTCTTTATTGAGAGGGTGGTTAGGTACTGGAATGGATTGCCCAGGGAGGTGGTGGTGTCACCATCCCTGGAGGTGTTTAAGGAACGAGTGGCTGCGGCACTTAGGGGTATGGTCTAGCAGTTAGATACTAGGAGAAAAGTTTGGACTCGATGACCCTGGAGGTCCTTTCCAGACATGATGATTCTGTGATTCTGTGATCTCTCTTAAACTGGGGACACTGGAACTGGACACAGTATTCCATGTGTGGCCTCACTAAAGCACAATAAAGGGGTAGAATAGTTTCCCTTGATCTGATAGACACACTCTTCTTGATACATTTTTAGTTTGTTATCCACAAAAATTCCAAGATACCTCTCCACAGGGGGCTCTCCAGCTGGTCACTACCCATTGATGCCTCCATTATCCTTTCCCAAGTGAAGGACTCTACATTTGTTTATGTTAAAACTCATTAAACTCCTCTTACCCAAACTCTCCAGCCTGTCCAAATCCTATGGAATAGTTGAACAGCCTCTAGATGAATTGGTCAATCCACCCAGTTTGGTATCATCAGAAAACTTGCTGAGTAGATACTTTATTCTATTATCAATATTATTAATGAAGATATTGAACAGCACTGATGCAGGACTGATCTTAGGGGGACACCACTAGTTACAGCTCTCCAGTTAGACTGCACCAAGGATCACCACTCTCTGGGCTCTATTGTATGGCCAGTTCTTAATCCAATTCAGTCTGATCATTGATTCCATGGGTGTAAGCTGGAACAAAGGATGTTCCACATAAATATGAAAAGGAACTTCCTCACGGTGAGGGTAACAGAGCACTGGAACAGGCTGCTGAGGGAAGTTGTGGAGTCTCCTTCTCTGGTGACATTTAAAACCCATCTGGATATGTTCCTGCATGACTTGATCTAGGTGATCCTGCTGTGGCGGGAGGATTGGACTAGATGATCTTTCAAGGTCCCTTCCAGTCCATAATGTTCTGTGATTGTGTGATTCCACAATCCCTAAGCTTATTCACAAGGACATTATGGGGAACTGTATTAAAAACCTCCCTAAGATCAAGGTAAACACTTCAAAAGCTCTTCCATCATCTACCCATTTAGTTTCAATATTGTAGAAGGCTATTAAATTAGTGAAATGTGATTTCCCCTTGGTAAATCCATGCTGACTACCATTGATTAGCTTTGTATCTTTCATATCCTTAGATATGACCCATAGAATGAACCATTTCATCACTTTTCTAGGGATGGAAGTGAGACTGACTGGTCTGTATTTTCTCAGATCTTCCTTTTCACATTTTTTTGAAGACCAGAGTAACACTAGCTTTCCTCCTGTCCTTAGGTACCTCTCCTATTGACCACAATTTTCCAAAAGTGGTGGAGAGTGGTTTAGCAGCAACATCAGCCAATTCTCTCAACATTCTTGGGTGCATCTCATCAAGCCACATAGACTTGCTTGTGTTTAATTTGCATAGTTGATCTTTAACCCACTCCTCATTAATTGTCAGAAAATCATCTTTTTTTTTTTGCAAAGTATCTCACCTGTCTTCAGGGGCTGGAGTACAAAAGATCTACTCACAGAAGTAAAAATTGAAGCAAAAAACTCATTAAGCAATTCTGCCTTCTCTGCACTGCCAGTTTTCTGTAAGTTGCTTCCGAAGCAGACTATGGGCTATTTTGATGCTTTGTAGAAAACCAGTGCAGCAACACTCAGAATCTGGTCTCTTAATCTGAAATGTTTTGTAACATGAGCTATGTACTCCTTCCTCTGCAGATGCAAATTGAAAGCAGAGCTTGCTAAACTCTAATTGGGCACTCAGATCAGCAAATGCTGGGGAGGTGAACGGACTTGAGGAGACATTTGGAAATTTCTCTATGGTGTTGAGAGATTTGGAGCATATCAGAAGGGAGGCACTGGCCACTGAATTTCCCAGCCACATACTCTGGCTCCCAGTGTGGGCTGAACATACTAAACTGAGTGAAGAAGAAACCATTCTGAACATCACTGAATCTCTGATTGTCTCAGGTAGCATACAGGGAAGAAGCATTTTGCATCTTTGCTTGGAATCACTGAGAGGAAAACAGCATCCCAAGTTAGCTGCAGTTGCTATGCTGCAGAGAGATATGGACAGACTGGGTGAATGGGCAGAGGCCAACAGGAAGGGATTGGAGGGAAAGTCTGATAGGAGAGGCTGAGGGAGTTGAAGGGGTTTAGCCTGGAGAAGAGGAGACTCAGGGGGGGCCTTATCACTCTCTACAGCTACCTGAAGGAAAGTTGTAGACAGGTAGAGGTCAGGCTCTTCTCCCAGACAACCAGTGACAGGATGAGAGGGCAGGGCCTGAAGCTGCACCAAGGGAGGTTTAAGTTGGATGTTAGGAAACACTTTCTCCTAGAAAGGGTGATCAGATATTGGAATGGACTGCTCAGGAAGGTGGTGGATTTACCATCCCTGGAGGGGATGGAAAATTCTGGATGTGGCACTTAGTGCCATGGTCTAGGTTGTGGTGATGTTGGGTCATAGGCTGGACTTGATGATCTTAGAGGTCTTTTCCAGACTCAATAATTCTGTGATTCTGTGTAGGCAACTTTTCACCGTCACTTTCCATCCTGTTTCAAACAGTGTTAGTTGCTGACTGTGTTAGTCCGATTTTTCAAATCACATTGAAGGCTCTACAAGTTGATGAATGTCAGTAGAGGCAGAATATTCTTGAATTGCACAGCAACAGATCTGGTGAACATTCTTGTACTCTTTTCCTCTTGGCTCCAGGTATTTAAAATATCAGCACTTTCTGATGATTTCTATACTTTATTAATATTTTCAAAGTGATCAGATGCATAGTTACAAAAATCATAGGGAAAGCTAGTATTTTTCAGATGGTAATAAGTTCTGATATGCATTACTTTCACATGGCCAAATCATATGTTCTGGGTTTAGCTGGGGTGTAGCTGATCATTCCCATGACATCTCCCACAGAGCTCTGTGTGTGGTGGTAGCTGGAGGGATGTTTGTAACACACCAGTGTTTTGACTGCTGCTGGGCAGATCTCACACAGCATCAAGGCTATGGGTTTTTTTCTTTCCTAACACTGTCCTGAAGTGAGAAGGACTGAGGGATGAGCCAGGCCAGCTAACCCAAACTGGGTTACCCCAAATGGGGTATTCCACACTGTGTGCTGTCAGCCCTGATATAAAAGCAAGAGGAAAGAAGGAGTTGGGAACATTCGTTGATAACATTTTATCCTCCACAAAACAATGACAATATTTGGCCCTGCTTCGTAGAATAGTGGATAAAACACTTCTGCTGAGAGGAAACAGACAATAATCTTTATTGTTTGCCTTTGGTGATGCATGGGGCTCTTGTTTTTCTGCTTTATTAAACTATTGCTCTCTTTACCCACTAGCCTTTTGCTATATTCTTCTCTCACCTGTTTATCAAAAAAGGGAGAGTAATAGAATGTCTTTGGTGGGCACCAGGCCCCAGCCAAGGCCAAACCATCACATCACTCTTTTTACTATGCTGAAAAAAAAGGCCCTGTAAAGCAAGGCTGAATGACAGGAAGGTAACACTACATACTGAAGAAAGTTAACCTGGCTGACACTATGCACAGTATGTCCTTAAAGATGCACGAAGCTGCAGCTAATCTGAGAAGCACCTGAGAAACCAATATTCATCATCACAATGGTTGCCACTTGCAGTATTGTGTCCAGCTCTGGGGTCCTCAGCCCAAGAAGGGCATTAACCTTTTGGAGAAGATCCAGGGAATGGCCACAAAAATAATCAGAGGGCTGGAGCACCTCTTCTGTGAGGACAGACTGCATAAGTTGGGATTGTTCTGCTTGGAGCAGAGGCGGCTATTGTTCCTATTGTCACAGGACCAGGGGTAATATCTGCAAATTAAAATAGGGGAGATTTGGTCTAGATATAAGGAAGAAAATTTTTACATTGAGAGTGGTGAAACACTGGAACGTGTTGCCCAGAGAGGTGGAGGCCACATCTTTTGGGATATTTAAAATCAGACTGGATGAGAATCTGAGCAACCTGATCTGGTTGAAGATGACCCTGCTCACTGCAAAGGGGTTGGACTAGATGACATTTAAAGGTCCTCTCCAACCCAATGCATTCTATGATTCTATAATTCTATTTCTCAGTTGTAAGTCCAGCTCAACTTAAAGTTGCTTCAGACAGAAGTGTTTCAAGCATGCTGTTTAAAAACTAATTTATCAGTTTTTAATGCTAGAGCTTACACATATGTTGAGAAATTACCAGTATGTTGAGAGAACTTTTGCAGCTTAGAAACTTTACTTAAAACTAGCTGGCTTTTACTTTACAGATGAAACCTATGTGGTGATTTCCATGGTGGAATTTTCTTCTCTGATCTCAGCTCACTTTACTTCTGAGAATCAGAAATCTCCCTTTTTTCACCTGTTCCCCTTAAACTTTTGTATTGCACACTGAAAGGGAGACAAGCAAAAAATGTCCTCAGATCTCCTCTCTGTGGTTCTTTAACCATAGGTATGGCCTATGACAGAACAAGAAAATCTCATATCCTTTCAAGAGGGATTGCTCATCATATACTGGTTTAAATATCATCAATTTCAACAAGGGTAACAAGGACAGTAACTTTTCAGCTGAAAAGCCTGGTTATTCATAATCTCTGTCGCAGTCATGTGATTGCCAAGATTTTTCCTCGGGGCATGGAACTGCATGGGATTTGGCTTTGCACCACTGCACAACATGAAACTGATCATAAGATCCATCTGTAACACAGAAATTAGCAAACTGGTGGTTGAAAAACTGTCAAATGCCCCACATTTCTTCACATATTGATTGCACTCTTACCTAAGAATAGCATGACTTTCTCAGTAAAACCACAGAAGGATAAGCGCTTACAGCATGATCCAATTTTTTTAATTGTAATCAATATATTTAATTACTTACATATATTTATACTGAAGCAAATGCTGAAGGAGTCAGAAATCTGTTAAAAAGACAAGAAGTGTCAAATGGAGTCCACATTTTTAGCTGGAGTAGGTCCCTGAAATTAGAGGGATGCCCGATGGCTTGAAAATAATGGAATCACGTAGTGGTTGTTCTCTATTCCACTATCAGAGTAGCCTTGAGGATTTGGCAACAAATGCTGAGGAACAGGAGGCTCTCTTTTCCATTGAATGGTGAACATCAGTCTCCAAATGAATGTCCTGCTGTCAGTGTCATCACTGAATGCTACGTTTCAGTATCTGTGACTGATAAACACATATCCAGCTGAGCACATAGGAAGGCTATAGTAAATTCATGACAGCTTAGCAGAGTTTCACCAGGCTGTAATTTTTCTGACAAAGATAGAAAATCTATTTTGGAACTATGATTTGAATCTTACAGCGTGTCAGAAGTGTTGTTTAGTGTCCTAATAATAGATCTACTACTCAAAGTCTCTATAATTGCTCTTCTGAAAATGACAGTGACTAGAAGTATCCAACCTATTGTTTGACATCTGTTGCTGAGAAATCATAGAATATCACAGAACATTAGGGATTGGAAGGGACCTCGAAAGGTCATCTAGTCCAATCCCCCTGCCACAGCAGGATCACCTAGACCAAGTCACACAGGAACACATCCAGGCAGATTTTAAATGCCTCCAGAGAAGGAGGTTCCACAACCTCCCTGGGCAGCCGGTTCCAGTGCTACGTCACTCTCACTGTGAAGAAGTTCTTTTTCATATTAATATGGAACCTCCTTTGTTCCAGATTACAACCATTGCCCCTTGTCCTATCACTAGATGACACCAAGAAGAGCCTGGCTCCATCTTTCTGACACCTATTCTTCACATATTTATAAACATTAATGAGGTCGCCCCTTAGTCTCCTTTTGTCCAGGCTAAAGAGACATCCGTTTAAGATTTCCAGCCTTGGAAAAAGAGTGCCTCACAATTTCTTTCAGGTTTTGTTTGTGTGTTTGGTGTGTCATCCCCCTGCACTCCTCAAAGAATTGTAACTTTCAACTGTTCCACAGAACAAAATATGCCAGTACAAAGAGTCCTTTGTTGATCCCATGTCTCTTGCTTTTCTCTGACTTCTGAGAAAGCCAAGCGAAGCTTTCAGAGTGGACTTTCAGAATGACCCAGAGATTTGGAAGGTCTCAGAAATTCGTTTTAGAACCTAAAATTGTCTAGGCAGCAACGCTATGTGTGTCAAGGAAAGAATTTAACAGGAGGTCTAAGTCTAAATTTTGTCCTCAGAATTGAAGACTGCAAATAGAGACCAGATCTTACCCAAATTCAAGAGCCTTAGGTCTCAAATTTGGCGTTAATTTGCAAATTGCTTAGCGGGCATTTAATGATGCTGTGGGTTAAAAGTGCTAACAAACCTAATCAAAACTAACTAGCATTAGAGGGTACTACTATCATATTCAGCTACAGAGGCATCACATTAATATATAATTATTTCAATAGTTATTTTTACATTTGAATTCGGATTATTTTTGTTAATGTTTGATATATGAAAATGAAAGGGACTTTGAAGTGCTAATCAACAAGCAGCTTAACATGAGCAAACAGTGTGCGCAGGTGGCCAAGAAGGCCTGTGGTATCCTGTATTGTATTAGAAATAGTATTGTAAGTACCATCCCCCTGTAAGTGATCTGTGTGAGATTCCCACCTCCCATACTGTGTCCTGTTTTGGGCACCTCAGTACAAGATGGAAACTGAGGTTCACAGGAAAGCAACTAGGCTAGTGAAAAGCCTGGCAAACCAGCCTTAAGAAGAGTGGCTGAGGAAACTGGGGCTTTTTAGTCTGAAGAAGAGGACACTGAGGACAAACCTTATTGCTCTTTACAACTATCTGAAACAACATGTACAGAGGTAGGTGCTGGCCTCTTCTCGCAAGTGAACAATGACAGGACTAGAGGGAATGGGCAAAAGCTGCCCATTAGGCTGGACACTAGGATTTTTTTTTCTCAGAGAGGATTATGAAGCATTGGAATAGGCTGTCCAGGGAGGTGGCAGATTCGCTATCCTGTGATGTGTTTTAAAGTTGTATAGATGAGGTGCTTGGGGATGATAAAGATAACAGGATGATTAAAGGTTGGACTTGATGGTCTTATAGGTCTCTTCATACCTAAATGTTTCTGTGATTCTGTGAAAGAAACTAGAAAGAACTAAACATCAATTGAACTCATTGTATCACTTGAAAAATTAATTATCAGTAAAAAAATTTATTCTCTTCATCCTAAGAAGGAGTTTTCTACAATCAACACAAATGAGAATTATTCAAAGTCATTGTGTTACCAGTTATTTTCAGCAACAAAAGGATAACACTCTTCTCCACAAAATACTTGGGCTCTAGAATACTTTGCCCTCAAAATACTGTTTTTACAGCTACACTGACACAGTGGCCCTTTCAAAGCTCATGTTGATGAATGTACCAGTATTATGTCCACATATACAAAGGTGAGATTTGTGAACCCAATGGACTTGCAAGTCCTTAATGTGTTTGGAGCAAGAATGTGCCATCTACATAATGGAAAGATTCATGCAAAAATCAGTTCCATGTTAACAGAACAGGCAGACAAGACAGGAAAATTAATATTCTCTTTAACCTAGAACTCAGATAACAATCTATCTGCCGAATTTTTGTCCTTCACATTTGAGACCAAAGTAGTCTGTCATTTCACTTGAAAATGGATCTTCAAAGCAACTGCTGGCCAACCTAATTATTATTCCACCAAGAACCCCAGTCTAATTGCAGGTGGATTAAGCTGCAGTAAATAAAAGTTTTGATTTTGAGATTGCAGTTCCACAGAAGAAGGTCATTCCTTTGAAGGATCTATAGTGTCATTGTTGATCCCTCATAAACATCATGGCCAAGTGCATCCCCTGTGCTGTCATTTCAATGTCTTGAAGAGTAGACAGGCTACTAATGCATTGTATTTGAAAAAGTCAAGAAAGTGTTTATGTGTTCTAGACAACATTTCAGTGGTGGATTGTTCATAATTTCTATTTCCAGGCTAAAACCCTCTAAATTCTTAAGAACTTATTGCCCTGGCACAATCAAAAGTTCCTTATTTTTTGAATATTTCAGCTGGTGTCAGCTTAGTTCCCTTCTTCAACTGACCTGACATGCATCCCTATGTGATGATTATTATTATTATCTGGGTGATGTGTTAATTACAGGTACTATGGCATGATTCAAAGTCAATGTATGATATAAGGAACCTGTAATATGGAGCTTGAGCTCCACTTGTAAGCAATACTTGGGGTGTCCTTACATGCAGCAGAAGTGCTTTTGCCCACCCAGTTCCAATATGACCCCAGCACATCTCTCCCCATTGCTCCTGGGGAGAGATGCACACACTTATTAGTGCATTTTTGTTGCATGATCTTTTGAGGTCCCTTCCAATACCCAACGTTCTGTGATTCTGTGAATAACACTTAAAAACTTTATGGCTAAAATGAACAAATGCTCCATCAAATCCACAGCACAATTATCACAGCATTAACTATTGCTATGGCTGGTGTTGTGGTAGTATTAAGGAACAAAATGGATCACTGCATCTAGGATTGTAATGACAGTAAAGGGAAAGTTGTGATGTACAGAAGGTCAAGGTTATCTAGTACTTTGAGAAATCTATGAAACCTTGACAAAGAGCAAACACTTAAGTTTACTAATATATCCATGTAGCACGTAACTGGACGAGGCAACTGCTGAACTAACATATAGGCTCAGGCTTCTTGTCTTACATAAATCTAAGATTGCTGCAATTTCAAAAAAATCACAAGGAAAAAGATGACTCAGTATTTGAAATTGTATTTTGAATCTCTCCTCACTAGATGCATCTCATCTGTAATTCCTGTTCCCTCTCTCTTGTGTTCTGAATTTTTTGTACTCTATAGCTGAGCCATAGATTAGAGCACCTTTGCTTTCATTTTGTGTTCTGTATTGTTGCAGAAAGAAAAAACGAAACATAGTTGAGCCATCTCTCAGCATCTCTCTAACACTAGACCATAACCTCAAGTGCTGTATCTACTGTTTTTCAAACACCTCCAGGGATGATCATTCCACCACTTCCCTGGGCAGCCTTTTCCGGTGCCCAAACACCATCTCAGTAAAGAACATCTTCCTAATATCCAGCCTAAACCTCTCAGGATGCAACTTGGGACATTTTCTTCTTGTCCTATCATTAGGAATTTGGGAGAAGAGACCAGCACCATCCTTGCTACAACCTGCTTTTAAGGCAGATGTAGACAGCAACTATTCCCCTTCTCTAAACTAAATTATCCCAGTTGTCTAGGCTGCTCTTCATAGGGTCTGTTTTCCGGACCTCTCATTAGCCTAATTGTTCTCTGAACCTCCTCCAGCCTCTCAATGTCCTTCTTATACTGTGGTGTCCAAAACTGGACACAGTGCTCAAGGTGTAGACTTACAAGTGCAGAGTACAGGGACACCAGCACCTCTCGACTCTTGCTGGTTACACCATACAGGCCAGGATGCTGTTGGCCGTCTTGGCCACCTGGGCACACTGTTGGCTCATGTTCAGCTGGGTGTCAATCAACACCTCCAGGTCCTTTTCCCCTAAGCAGCTCTCCAGTCACTCCTCAAGCCTGTAGCACTGCTGGGGGTTGTTGTGACCAAAGTGCATGACTTGGCACTTGGCTTTGTTAAACTTCATAACACTGACCTTAGCCCATCGCTCCAGCCTGTCCAAATCCCTCCCTACCCTCAAGCAGACTGACACTCCCACTTGATTTCATGTCATCTGCAAATTTACTAAGTGTGCATTCAATCCTCTCATCCAAGTCATCGATAACTATGTTAAATAGACTGCTCCCAAAACAGAGCCCTGGAGGGCATTGCTTGTGACCTGTTTCCAACTGGATTTAACCTAATTTACCACAGCTCTCTGGACTTGGCCATCCAGCCAGTTTTTAACCCAGTGAAGAGTCCACCTGTCTAAGCCATGACCAAGCAGAATGCTGTGAGAAACAGTCTCCTGTCCCTCAAGTCCCTCCTGTTCCTCAAGTCCAGGTAGGCAATATCAACGACTTTTCCCTCGTCTGCTGGGCAGGTCACCTGATCATAGAAGGACATTGGGTTGATTAAACAGGGCTTGCCCTTCATGAATCCATGTTGGTTTGGCCTGAATATAGGCTGTTTTCCTTGGTGGTTTTCCTATTAAGCATCATTGAAGAGTCTCTGGTTTGGCAGCTTAACACTGATTTTGTGGTCTAGAAATTTTTGCTTGTTTTCTTACTTCTGAATTTCCCATTTCTTTGGACTTCTTGTCCTCTTCTGCTCTTAACATGTAGTTCTATTTTTTCTTTCTCTGGCACAGGCAATACCAGAAATTTGGTGAGACAGACTTATCTCACCTGCCATGGTACCCAGATTCGCACATGAGCTTGGGTAGAGGGACCTAATGCTGCTGTGGGAACAAGAGGCTGCCTGGCAGGAATGCCTTACCCTGCAACTTGCCTGCTGCGCTGGCAGAAAGCAGACCCCTACTCAAACAGAGCCATAAAGCCACCTGTCTACTGCCAATACAGTATCTGTGTCAGGGATTCCCTCTCAGAAAGCATGTGCAGGATGCCTTCAGTCCTCTTATTTGCATTGGATCTTCATCTCATTTCTGCAAACCTGTTCTATGTTTCTGGTTCACTGCGCAAAATACCACCTCACACCACTTCTTTTGCTTAGTATAGAGGAATGTTTTGAGCAGGGATTGATGACAGTGTAACAAGCTCTTTCAACTACCTTAACCTTGAAATATTCTCTTTATAACTCTCTTGCCTCATTCCTTACACACTTTACAGCTTCTGTAATAAATCAAGCAAGGGTCCTTCAGACAACAGGTTTCTTCAGTAAATAAGATCTTTTTACTCCCCAAGTGTTGTATCCCTCGGTATTACTGATGCAACTCCTGTGGGGAAAAAAACAGCATGTCAACATGAGATCAGATTACTTCATCATGTCAACACATGAGGGGGCTGAATTAAGTTACTCAAGCTTGTTAGTTTCCTAGATTTTAAGTGCTTGACTCAGCAACCTTTATGTTTTATTTAGTTTTAATTCCCGTTGTGTTTGAAATTAAGCTGACTACTTCCAGTTTGAAAGATTAGTAGGGTCAGATATTGCAAACCTTCAGCACAGAATATTGATAACAAATCTAACATGACAGGCATGACATCAAACTGTTATTCCTTCATACAGCCTTTGCTGTTATGAGAACTCAGATGCATGTTTTCCAAGGCCTTCATAGCCTTGAATACAGGTGTCCCTGGCTGCAGGATAAAAGTCACAGAGTAGTGGTCAATGGGACAGAGTCTGGTTTGAGGCCTGTATCTAGTGGAGTCCCCCATGGGTGTATACTGAGTCCAGTACTGTTCAGTCTACTCATTAATTACTTGCTCTGATTTAGCTGGCAGAACTTCCACACCTTGCCCCAAGATCTTCGCCCTCTCAGCAGTGCATGGGCGCCCACTGTGTGGACATGGCCCCGTCTTCCACTCAGGACTTCTTGCACTATCAGTGGGGTTCCTGTGGGCAGATCCTCCTCTCCGGCAGCGCCGGTACATGTCTTGGTAGATGAGGGGTGCAGGAGGACACTGGCAGAGCTGGCAGCCCCGGGGCAGAGGTAGGACGGGATGGACGGCG
>VXBP01009204.1:2611-30732 GCA_013400115.1 Rhinopomastus cyanomelas | reverse complement strand
GGGACCCGCCGGGCGGAGAGGAAGGCAGCTAATTCGCCCTTAAAGACCAGATTTGTCCCTGGCCAGGTCTTTTGTGTGAGGGAAGATGGATGGGGCGGCGGTGGCCTCCTCCCAGGTGACGGGTCGCGCAGTGCCCGCGGAGGAGCCGCGGTCCCGTTCGTCGAAGCTGGCAGTGAAAACTCGTGAAATCAGCGCTGGATTTATTTCCTACTCTTCCAGGAAGCGAATGTCGCCGGCTGTCGAAGGGGACACCTTTNCATGAGGGGGCTGAATTAAGTTACTCAAGCTTGTTAGTTTCCTAGATTTTAAGTGCTTGACTCAGCAACCTTTATGTTTTATTTAGTTTTAATTCCCGTTGTGTTTGAAATTAAGCTGACTACTTCCAGTTTGAAAGATTAGTAGGGTCAGATATTGCAAACCTTCAGCACAGAATATTGATAACAAATCTAACATGACAGGCATGACATCAAACTGTTATTCCTTCATACAGCCTTTGCTGTTATGAGAACTCAGATGCATGTTTTCCAAGGCCTTCATAGCCTTGAATACAGGTGTCCCTGGCTGCAGGATAAAAGTCACAGAGTAGTGGTCAATGGGACAGAGTCTGGTTTGAGGCCTGTATCTAGTGGAGTCCCCCATGGGTGTATACTGAGTCCAGTACTGTTCAGTCTACTCATTAATTACTTGCTCTGATTTAGCTGGCAGAACTTCCACACCTTGCCCCAAGATCTTCGCCCTCTCAGCAGTGCATGGGCGCCCACTGTGTGGACATGGCCCCGTCTTCCACTCAGGACTTCTTGCACTATCAGTGGGGTTCCTGTGGGCAGATCCTCCTCTCCGGCAGCGCCGGTACATGTCTTGGTAGATGAGGGGTGCAGGAGGACACTGGCAGAGCTGGCAGCCCCGGGGCAGAGGTAGGACGGGATGGACGGCGATGACACGGATGTCGGCTCTGCTGTGATGCCTTAAAAAAAACAAACGAAACCCCAACTCCTCACAACCCAAAGAAACAATTATCCACACCAAACAACTTGAAAGAAACAAGCCAAACCCACCAATCAATAAACAAAAAACCCAAAACAACCAACCAACCAAAACTAAAAAAAAAATCCCAAANGCGAATGTCGCCGGCTGTCGAAGGGGACACCTTTTAGTCGCCCCCAATAAAACGCAAATAAATGAGATACCCCCAATACATCAAGAAGTTCCCGTAACCGAGAATTTCTCATTGTGTCTTCGGTTTGTTTTTCCAGGACCTAAACAATTTTGAATTTACTATATACTTCCCGCTTAATCCCTCTGTTTTATTATATAATTACGGTTTCAAAGTGATTATGTAATTAAAATCATATTTCACTGCAGCATACTTCAAAAGGAAGAGAACCTTCCCCAGCATTATTTGCCGGTGATGTCATAATTTCCTTGTGATATTTAAAATAAACACATTATTCCAAGAATTCTAAACATGTCTGAAAGTATATAATGGAATTGATTGGCACTAAGCAACGGTGAAACCTATCACTAGTTTAATACGTTTCTATGCTCCCATGCAGTGTAAATTATAGGATAATGGGGTGCAGACGATGGTAAGCTCTGTTTATATAATCCATTTCTTCACACAAGTTCCCATTGCTTTTCCTTCCCTTTGCTGTATGTGGTGGTTCTCTGATCCTACTGACCTCAGCCATGTGTTTTCACTTTTTCTTCTGATCTCAATTCCATGACCAGCGGGGAATAAAATACAAATTGAATAGTAACCATTCACAGGCCACTCTTTTCAAACTGTTGTTAAGCCTTCTTTGTCTTGTCTAGCATTTGATAGATAAATGTGTCGTATTTTACCCCATTCTTTCTTCTCTCCTTGTAAAGCTTTGTTGCCCCAAGTTCCATAGTCCATCTTTCTCTTCTTTTTCTTTTAAAGAAAATAATGTCATTGGGGCTTGTTACCGAAAGGGTCCATTCCCTCCGCTGGCAGTACAAGGGGTGATGGTTAAACAGCAGAGTTAAACAAAAATATCAGAAGGAGGGAATTAAAGGAATCCCCCCAACATTTGGTCGTATCTATGCCCAACACAACTCAAGGTTAATTTTAAATTTGACTGGTTTCTTCTGTACACGGTAAATAAAGTGCTCCCTAGGCCGCATGCAGCTCTTTTTGAAAAAGGGAAAGTTAAGTACTTGAAAAGTGAAAAAAAAAAAAAAAAAAGAAAACCAACCCTCTTCTTTTTCCACTGCATGCTTCTTTCATTGCAAACCTGCTTTCTGAGCTGTCAGGCAGGGCCGGCGCTGTTTATTCAGCTTTTCTTGAAAATGAAAAGCAACTAAGAGAAGTTTAAACAATCTCTTGTTATTTTTGGGCATGTTTTTCCAGCTCTCCCCTCCCCGGCTGCTTCTTTTAGGATATACAGTGACAGAAAATAATTTTGGAAAACCATTATTCCATAGAGAAAAACATGTCACCAATCCCACGCCCTTTATTTGATAAAAAAAAAAACATTGTCGTGAAGGTTTCTTTCGTGATGTTCTAAACTGCATAACACAATGTTTATAATTATTACCAAACTGCCAGCGTGCTGAAGGCAGTTTGAGATAATTCAGCATAGACACATCGAGCAGCTTGTTTTATATCTCCATATCTTTTATTGAAAGAAAGAAAGAGAGGAAAAGAGAGAAAGAAGAGAAGAGAAGAGAAGAGAAGAGAAGAGAAGAGAAGAGAAGAGAAGAGAAGAGAAGAGAAGAGAAGAGAAGAGAAGAGAAGAGAAGANAGGAAGGAAGGAAGGAAGGAAGGAAGGAAGGAAGGAAGGAAGGAGGGAAGGAAGGAAGGAAGGAAAAGAAAGAAAAAGGAAGGCTGGCTGGCTTTCTCGGTGCCTGTATAACCACCGATGTTTACCTATTAGTAAACGAGTTTGAATGCGGTGGCTGAAAGTGGAATCTTTTGTTTTGCCCCTCGTTGAAGAGCTCTTGCACATAAGCAAACATTTTGAAACATGCATCAGTTTAATCAAAATAATCCAGATCCTTGTGTGAAAGGTAAATACTTTGCAACCATGTTGCCGGAGATGAAGTAACCAAACAAGTCAGAGACCGAAATCAGCAACGTGGTGAAGCACGGACAGTCAGGGAGAGCTGCAAGGCGGAGAAGTACTTCTCTTAACCTGACAAAAGCTGTCCAGATTTTCTTCAGCAGAAACCGCTGCCGTGAGATTTTGAAGGAATGCATCTTAACAGAATTTTTTAAAAATCATTTAAAAAATCTAATTTTTTTTTTTCTGGCTACAACGACCGTGCATGGCAAAGCCACATACCTGTAAAACGAGACCCTGTGTATCACATGCTTCACATTAAACTTCCATGCAGTTTTCCTTCGCTGTTTTTTTTCCAGCTAAAGGGTTCTTATAAACTTTCTTTCGTTTATTTAAGCCTGGATTTCATTGCTGCAGTTTTGCATGGTTTGCCTTTGTTTAGTTTATTAACCCACAGGGTTACTTTAACTAAATATTTGGGCTGAATACTTTGGGGTTGGATTTCAACGTTTTCTAACAAAATTACTGAGTTTTTTGAAGCCACACAGAGAACTCTGTGTTGACTTTATTAGTCAATTTAACAGGCTATAAGGAAAATAAAAATAAGAAACATACTAGTGTATCCCCTCCGCTGAGGAATGAGGTTGAAACCGGCTCTTACTTATTGCTTCAGATGCCGTGGAAGCTGCGTTAACTTTCCTAACGTTTTAATGGAAAAGGCAAACGCAGAGCTCCTCTTTGACGAAACCTGCCACGTCCTCTCCCGGTGCCTGATAATAACTGAGAACCAATGTTTAAATTCCCTTACCCCAGGAATAAAAAACCGAGGTGTGGAAACCCCAAAACGACACAAAAAACCCACCCCTCTCCTGTACTTTCTGTCCCACGTCTCCAGCAGAGGGTGAGGGGACGGTGTGGCCACGGATGTGTAACGGGGGCAGTTCTCCCGGTCCCGGGGTATGATCAACAGACCTCCCCGCTGCTCCGCACCCGCGGAAGATGAGCGCGGATGATTAGGGGACAGGAGGGCATGGCTTATGAGGAGAGGCTGAGGGACTTGGGGCTTTTTAGTCTGAAGAAGACTTAGGGGAGATTTGATAAATGTTTATAAGTATCTGAAGGCTGGCCAGGAGGGGGGGGGCAGGCTCTTTTCACTTGCTCCCTGTGATAGGACAAGGAGCAATGGGTGTAAGTTGCAGCAGAGGAGGTTCCGCCTCAACACAAGGGGGAACTTCTTTACTATGAGGGTCACGGAGCACTGGAACAGACTCCCCAGGGAGGTGGTGGAGTCTCCTTCTCTGGGGACTTTCAAGGCCCGCCTGGATGCGTTCCTCTGTGATCTGTGCTACATAGTTTTGTCCTGCTGCGGCAGGGGGGTTGGACTTGATGATCTATTGGGTCTCTTCCAACCCCTAACATTCTATGATCCTATGATCCTACGACCCTCTGCAGTGCTGCGCAGGATCTGCAGGCTGAGGAGAAAGCATGCCCAGGGGACTTGCACCACTCCACATCCTGGCAGATATTCTTGAGTGCTATTTGGGCTGGCACGCATTTTGGGGAGCGTTTTCTTTGTTCTTTATTATAACCACCATGCTGCCTGGTTGAGACAGAAAGTACATACTTAGTCTGGGAGACATGGAGAAGGAGCTATCTGTAGGTTGTGATGGGTGCTGAGAAGCAGAAGTTCAACTGCAGAAAGAAACCAAAAGCTCCCTGACATGGTGGTATTTGCCTGGGGTGTAGGATCACTGCAGCATTGTCCCTCTGAGCAAAGACAGGGTGACAGCAACCTGGCCAACTGGCAATGTTCTGGGAAAATGAAACAAGGGCACTCCTTAGAGGAGCTGCTGTAAATATCACTCATCAGTCTCTAAACAGACAACCCCAAGGCAAATGGTCTTTGCCAGGGCTCACATGTACCCCAATAACTGATTGGGTGGTGCTGGATTCAACATGGGCTGCTCTTTAGACAGGTCCATTGTGGAGTAGTTGGGCTCGAGATGACTCCATGACTGAATGGTATACTTTTACTAGCTGGCAAAGTTTTTTGGGCCTCCCCTGTGTAGTGAGTGGTAAGTCCTTCATTGCTGACAGCATTTCCTGTAGAAATCTGCAGAGGTGGATCATTTCAAACCCAAAATAAAAGAGGAAGAGTAGCAGCAAAGAGACACAAAGACCAGGCTGGTGATATCTGATGTCTTAGAGAAACAGAGCCAAAAGGAGAGGGTCAAAGTAAGAACCCTCTGCAGGACCCCTCTGCAGTAATAGGTAGGGGCAAAATTTGCTACCACCACAGAAAAAGTAATAGCAGCTTTCAAAATATGTTACATCACCATTCAAAATTAAAACTATGCCTGTGCAGGTGAATGAAAAAATCTCAATGTAAAACCTGAGTAGAAAGAAACAAGGAATGAAAATTTAACAGTCAGAGCTACAGCAAGGGTACAGGCCTGGGAGAGAGACAACAGTCTGTGGACAGATGTCAGGACACAGTACAAAGTTTTAGACAAAGCACCAATGTGAGGCATTATTTCCCTTTAACTACTCCAATAACTTTACAACTCTCAGGCCTAGATATTAGAAGATTGTGAACCCCAAGACAGATGTATATGTGTATCTGTCAGGGAGTTGTGCCTTCACTGACTTCAGGCAGAGATTAAAACAAAAATGCATCACTCTTGAAATCCCTTTCAAACATAAATCAGTATATCAGCAATGACCAACAACATCCCAGCAGCACAAGTATGTCACATCTGTCAACCAGATTAATTCAGTATAAAAAGTAAGTAGCCATTTGTGATAGAGCAGCTTACTGCCAACACACAACAGTGAGACAGTCCACTGCTATCCTGATAATAAAATGTTACTCTCTCAAGAATGTCCCATGCATTAACATGATATTGATATGCTTATTTTGATACTATCATGAAACTTCTACCTTCAAATATTATTACATATGTTTGTTTACTTACTTGCTGTTGCATCTTTTACATGTGGGATACTTTCGTGGTCTGGAATATAAAAGGACAGCATAGAAAGCCTATGTTAGGCTTACTTTCCAGAAGGAAGAAAAGCTTAGAATTTAGCTAAACAGTGGGGAGATCAGATAAGTTTACAATAAAGTGCTAGCAAATATTTACTCTGTTAAGTATTGCTATTAATTCTCCCTCTCATAATTGATCTTGCAGTACTATTATGTCAAAAAATTAGGAATACTATATTAAAACCAGATTTTCTAGAGCTCATTCAGAATTTCTGGAAGCAGTTTTTTACTTGATTAAGTAATAAGAAAACACAAATGGTTGCTAGATTCTGAGAAGTTCTACATTTTCCTTCACATAAAAAAAAGCATAATCCTAATAATATATATCATTGGTCAATCTGGGGTCCAGTGAATCATGACTGCAATAGCAAGAGAGAAGACAAAATGGGCTAAAGAAATATTGGTATACAGCAGGAAAGAGACAGAATCAGCAGACAAACAGATTTGAAAGGACGCATTGAGAAAGACACAAAAGATTTTTACAGCAGCTGTGCAGCTTGATAAACTCTTCTATCACTGTTGTGTTCCCTGCTGGACATAGACTTGAGAAAATTCTTGATGTCATCAAGACCTTTCGATTTTGATCTCATTGTTAAGGATATGATATTGCAAAACTCCTGGTCCAAGCTTTTAGTCTGCTCTGCAGAGTCTCAAAACATGTGCTTAAACTCTGCCTTCATTCAATGTGTTCACTCCGGTTTCAGCCACCACTAATTACCAAAGGAAGAAAGTCTGAACCAGTTATTAATTGACTGATCTCCCTGCTAGCTGCATTTGAAACAGCTATAGAATACAAATGAAACAAATAAGAGCATAGAGGTTATTATATGTAATACTAAAGACATGTATATGATCCTTTACATTAATTATATCTTTTGATTTCAAGGATGGCCATTCACATCCCTTGGCACTATAATCAGTATCTAAAAGAACCACCCTGAAACAGAACAAAAGCCACACACAATAATAATAAATTACATAATCACCCAGTAATTTGAAGCAGCAATATAGAGCCCACAAAATATAAATCATTTCCATACCCACAGCCTTATTTCTGTATGGGTTAGATAAGTGTGAGAGGGGTGGTAGATATGCACTGTATATATGCAACATGACAGGGAATTTATTCTTAGACACAGAATAGAGTAAGATAGCAGACTAACAACACGAGTCCCTTCCTGCAGAATATTCTGGGTCTGGAGATGAGACTTCAGTACTAAACTAATTAAACACATGAAGAAGTACAGATTTTGTTAGTGCATTGTTTTTCTAGTGAATGGTTTAGAATGTTGAATATATTTAATATTAATGCTTAAGTATTTGCTATGTTTTTTTTTTGGTCTGAAAGTAATGAGCAATGTGGGATAGGTGGTGGCAATGATCGTGAGATATATAAAAAGTAGATGAGGTTTAGCAGAAGGGTTTGGCTAGATGATCTCCAGAGGTTCCTTCCAACCTCTACAATTCTGTGATTCTTGTGTAATATGTATGGTGACTTGACAGATAATTCAGGACAAGATGTTTCCATATGTGTGCCACATCATCATTGATACTTACTATACCTTAAGTTGTTAGTGGCCTTCACCCTGGTTAGAAGTTTCCATTGTTGTGAGCACTTGAGGATGTCGAGTAAGAGGCAACCAACTCAGTTTAAGTAGAAGAGCCAGGCAGTAAGATGGGACACCAGGGCACAGAGAGGTGAGCACCCTTCCTTAAGAGCAGGCAGCACTTCAGTGCTGCTTCGGTTTGGTTATTTATTTGCCCTCACAGTAAAACCCCATTTTTGTGTGTGTGTGAAAGCTGTAATGAACTGTTTAAGAGGTGCAAGACAAGTAATGCACATTTTCTGTAGTGGGCTTAATGAGTGCAAGAACAAAGGTAGTCTACACTACACACACTGGTGTGGTGGTTTCACGTATAGTATTTTATCAGGTAGACAGTTATCTATTCCTGTGAACACATACAGATTCTTAAGTACGCATTGTATTGCCATCTACAGGGAAAGTGTGTACTGCCATGGTTCTCCCAAAATTCTCTGGCTTGCAACACTCAGAGACATGATTCAGAGACATGGAATTAAGGGAAAAATAGTTGTTCCTGAGTATGTTTCACTAACTGGGTAACAAATGAGTGGCCTATGAGAAAGGCAATGATGGTATCATATTTGGAAACATTAATGTAAGACAATATCTGTAACAAATCTGCAGTAGACATGCTGTATAAACAATTACTGTATAATAAATACTCTGGACACATCTTTTATTTGGTTTTTGTGTACCAGAGGGTTATATTCATATATGGAGAGGGCCCTGTGGTCCTGTGATACAGCATTGGTACTTCGATAACTTTAAAAAAAACCCAACACCGAACTTTCAGAAAAGAACTGTGAATACAGATGTGGATCTAGGTAGTCCAGGAGTTTGTCAAAGTCATTTCAGTGACTAGTTACATGTTTTTATCGGCTTTGTGCTAGCAACCAGTGCTGATTTGATTCAGTGTTTTGCCATATATCAAACTAGTATTTTCCTGTTGGTAGTGCTGGAGTTCAGCAAAAAATCCTCCTATTTAAAAAAATCTTCATTCAGGAGAAACAAAATAATTGTATAATTTTTAAAATAACTTCCCTGTATTTCAGTGTGAATAACTTTGCTCTGTTATACTTATTTGAAATGCAGTCACTTCCCAGTGTAATAACATCATTGAAAGTACAGTGCAGTTCAAAAACTTGTGATTATACCTGAAATACTCCTCTGAATGCGTTCAATCTGAAACATAAGAAGACATAGTAGAAGTTGTCCTTATCTGTGTAAGCTCACAATCATTTGGGAGATGCTATCTAGCATCCTCTGGTTTCCAAGTTAACTTACTTAGACACAGGCAAAATTAGGTACTATCATGTTTTCTGAGCCCAGATATCAACAAAAGGCAACATTATGTTCTCCTTCTTTCATGACGTGGTGCTGAAAACCACCATCATTCTAACTGACAGAGCAATTAGTGTTGTCAGCAGAGAAAATAGTCAGTGAACCAACTGAAGGCTGATGTGTTTATTTTCCCACTCAGAGATGTAGTCTTCTCAGGTGGAGAATCTGAATACATTGATACTCAAGCTGACATGGGTGACATTTGGTGAGGAATGGGCTACTCTGAACAGGAAATTAATCCAAATGTTTCTGAGAAAGCAATACAGGCTACACCAAGTGTATGGGGATACACAGCTATACCATTGTTTCCACACAGAGATAATTGTCTCCTTTTGAGACCATTCACTTGTTCTTGTTGTTTATTTTCCAAGCCAAATACTTGTAAGTTATAAACCAAGGTGGTGTTTGTAGGGTTAGAAAAGCTGCACAAGGCAGCATGCAGTAATATGGCATCACACAATCCTTTAACTAACTTTAAAGAACTCAGAATTAATGCACTGTCTAAAAACCCTTTCTCACTTTGGTTTCCAAAAGCTGCTTTGAATAAGCTACACACCGCAAATAACAGAGTATGCCTCATTTCTGTTTATGACATGTACCTTTCTACTGAAAAATAATGCACATGTCTTCCGAAATTCAGATCACCTTACAAAGCCATTTGCCCTCCTGTCACTGAAAATGCTATTTCTGTTAGATGTGATCTAAGAAGTAACACAGGGCACCGTAAGGAGACATTTCAAACTTTATGCTTTTCACTGGGACACCACAGTACCAATGAATGCTCTGTCATGTAGTGGCTTTATTTTTAGAAGCGCAGTCAAAGAGTAGAAGGTCCTCCTGTTGTCATCTGTATCAGTAAGGATGAAGCAATTTCCCCTAGGGAAATACCTAAGGAAGCATTAGCTAGAAGGAGCTAGAAAGGCATCCACATATGAAAATGTAACCTGTTAAACCTGCAAAACAGTGTCATTTCACAGTAGCTTATATTTATAATTTGTCAAGACAGGCTCATATGGCAATGGGGCAGGAGGATCTACAGAAAAGCCAAGTGTTTCCACAGTCTCAGCTCCTTTACAGAGTCTGTATTTGGCAGAAACCCTGGATACATAATGGATCTCACAGCTAGCCAGCCAGCATCTGTGGGCACATGAAGATACACAGAATGTTATTGCATCACAGTAAACTGCTGGTGTTTGGGCAGAAGATGAAAGGGCAAATGAAGTCACGGGTGGTCTTGTCCTCGAAAAAATGCACCTTCTTTATCAGATTTGGTGGAAAAAACTTCTTCCTTGGGTGGAAAAAATGGCTAGTGGATGGGGGTATCCCAATCCGAAAGAACTTTCTGAAATGTGGTTTTAAGGGTGGATTTTGAAAAAATAACTACATATTTCTTTCTTGTTTGTAACACACATCACAGATACTTTGTGTTGCTGCTATGTTTTGAGATGCTACAATACTGATAAAAAATTATAAATAGGGCAATTCTCATGTTTTAAAATTGACACGGGACAATTAGAACGGATTTGGGAGAATGCTGATACAAAAAGCAAAATAAGCAGTGTTGTTTGCCTCTTGGCTGCTTGAAAGCAAGACAGCAGTCCCTTGAGTTAGATCCAGGGCAGTTCACTACCACACTTCTGTATGTCAGTCACCCTTGGCAACTCTCAGTGCTGTTGAGAGTCCGGGCCAAGGACATTAGCACACTCAGTTAGGGGAAGGCATGCTGAACACTCACTCTGCTTTTTCACTTTACTGAGAGAACAAAACCATAAAGGGCATTTTCCCAAATTGTGCAGAAATCCTCAGTGCTTCTGGTGCTACTCCATTATGTGTTTTACTTTGCAAACAACAGAACATCTCTTGAATTTAAGTTATGGCTTTCAAAGCTTGCCCACACCCTCAGCCCATAGTCTCAGCAGTGCTGTCCACTGTTCCCTGCAGCCTATATCCTATATCCAGGCCTCTACTCTACTAGAGATGCTAATTAGTCAGCTGAGTGTAGCAAAAATTCATCTGCAAAATATGAAAAAGTAAAAAAACCTAGCCAAAACAAAAACACTCTGGATTGCAAAGAACCCATATGTAAAGCTATTAAGAGATATAGTCAAATATGTGACAGTTTAAAATTACGTAGCCTAGGCTTAGAGGCTGAGGTCACCATGAATCCCAGCAGGACCTCTGTCATGTCATAAAGAACTTCAACAACTGGCACATCATAGGGCATTCGAAAGGCAATGTACAGAGAGGGGGTTTTTTATAAGATGGGTGAAAAGAGTATGTGAATTTATTTTATAAAGTCATTAGTGTGACTAGATGCATAAATCTCAATTATGTGTGTCTTCAGAAATGATTACAGGTACAGTTCACCACTGATTCTCTTCTCCCCGCAGGTGCAAGATGCTATCAACACCATAGACTAGTTTGCTCTCTGCAGCTCATGACTTCAAGCATTTACTGCCTCTGCCCTGTTGTTGCTATCCCTCCTCCCTACCTTTCTGTATTTGCTAACACATATTCACCCTCCTCTGCACTCCAGAGTGTGGCTACATACTTGGATGATCCAACTTCCTCCAAGGAAACCAGAACTCTTTGAACAAGAAAATGGGAACTGCAGAAAGGCAGATAAAGCATCTTTCCTCCCTCTTACTTAAAATACAGTGGCACCAACATATTTTCACTGTTTAAGCAATCTGAGACTGGTGGTCTAGTCTGTCTGCTCAGCAATCAAGTCCTTCTCCCCGATGCCGGTCTGGATACGGATGCCTGAAACATACAGACTTGTGATTTGTTAGGAACAGTAAGCAAAGAAGCAGGAAAGAAGTCTGTGTGCTAGTGACTGCAGAACAAGTCTGCCTGTTCCAGAGATAGCAGGCATTTAAATAACGGAAGTGGGGCATTAGGTGATCAGTGGAAAAAGAACTGACAGCCAGGTAGATGATAGAGCTGGGCAATAGATGTTCCATCCTGCTGGGGACTAGCGGGATGGTGAGCAGGTAACAGTCACACTGGATGACATGGCAGTGAGTAATGCCACTCTGGATCAATACAAGTGTTGTCTTCAACCAAGCCCAGGGGAACTCAACAAGTAGGCTTATGCAAGTCCTTAACTCCAGGACAGAGGCAATGACCTGTGCATGTCAGTGGATAACCTGCTACCCCAGGAAATGAATTTTATGTACTGGGAACTGGGGAATGCTGCCTTACTCCTCTGAGCTAAAATTCAGTTTGGTAACCCTTGAAGCATAACTGAAGATTAATGCATGTCTGGTGATTATGCACAAGGCAGGGATGCAAGCCCTTGCTGTACTGATGGCATTCCCCGCGGAAATTAAGTGCCTGAGTCAGCAGCTGTGCCTGAACTTGCTTTCTCAGGGCTGTTTCTATGTGGCCTGAATTTGGCAAGCTCAGGGACCCAGGCATGGGGCAATGGAAGTGACTGTTATATCACAGGTACGGTAGTGACAGAGCTGGGGCATTTCTACACTTCAGGTCAGGTTGGAATGTGGATTGTGGTAAAAGAGCTGGTGCCATCTCCAAAAAAAATCACAAAATCTAAACTCAAATCAGCAAAATGCCTAAGACATCTGGTGTAGGTTCTCCTCTTCTGCATCCTTCAGTGCCCTTAATTGCTAGAACAATCTGAGCCCTCGACTTTGTGGTTAAAAGCAGTCAATGATTTTCAAATCTCCAGTACTTGGAAAGCCAGGATCTCCCAGAAGGTTGAAGCTGTATGGTCAGAAGTCACTTCCTGTTGGAAATGCAGTCAAGCTCATGGCAGCAGGTTTTTGTAACTTCCAGTGCCTTGGGATTGTCTCTTGTCTGCGGCAACTCCACTTCAGATGCTCAGTTTTAGTCCAGTGCCACTTCTGGTTTCTGCCATGTCAGTGGTGAGGCATCTTCTAGGGGACAGCATTGTGGGTGGCCTTTGCCTGCAGCTCTCAGGGAGGGCTGACAGAAAGGTGCAGTGGTTCAGGTATGACTCTGCATCTCTTCTCAGCATTACAGTGGCAGTGCCTGGGACTTTAACAGCCAAAGGCCACTATCTCATAGTACATTTGTGTGAGAGAGAAACCTTGGGATGTTAATGTGATTCTGTCTTTAGTGGCTGGATGTTTATGTGATTGGAGATCATGTGAAGAACTTTGCAGCAAGTGAAGAGGAGCCCAAATTTAGTGTTGAACATCAAAATAAAGTAAAAGGTATATGAGCTGAAGCCTCGTTATAGCAGGGAGCAGCCGATTCTGTGTGATATCCAGGAACCAACATTTCCAAGTACTACAGCAGGCCAGAAGTGAAATAATCATAGAATCATAGAATCATTACGGATTGGAAGGGACCTCAAAAGATCATCTAGTCCAATCCCCCTGACACAGAGGATCACCTAGACCAAGTCACACAGGAACACATCCAGGCGGGCCTTGAACATCTCCAGTGAGGGAGACTCCACAACCCCCCTGGGCAGCCTGTTCCAGTGCTCTGTTGCTCTCAGTGTGAAGAAGTTCCTTCTCAGGTTGATGTGGAACCTCCTATGTTCCAGCTTACAACCATTGCCCCTCGTCCTATCACTACATGACACTGAGAACNATGTAAGACTATGCACTTACTCTTGTTATAGCTCATTAAATTTTTCTCTGCCCAGCTCTCCAGCCTGTCCAGATCTCGCTGAATGGCAGCACAGTCTGCAGGGGTGATGTAGAGATCTACAAAGCACTAGGAGAAGGTGAAGTGATGAAAGCACAGGAAAACCAGCAACTCTGCCAATATATTCATCTTTCAAAATATTCTGAGCAACAGTATGGTCAAAACTCACTGAAGCAAGTGAGAACAAGATCTCCACAAGACCTTTTGAGTCTTGTCAAATCACTAGTGTTAACACTCTCATTCTTCTCATGCTTTTCCACAGCTAATATTTTCCTTCCCACATTATTGTGGCATGGTCTTATTGACCCCCTTAGTCTTCTACACCAGCTCTGGCTGTCATCCATCTGTGCCTACCCAGCTGTGCCTTGCCGTGTGGTCCTGGGCAGGAGCCGCCTGCACATCTATGCCACTTCTGCAGGTAAGCTGCTGAGACAGATGCTGCCCTCCATATTGTTCTGCTAGATGGAGCATCCACCAGCTGTAGAGAATTCCAGGACCTCTTCTGCACAATTTATCATGATGTGTCAGTCAGTGTTCCAAGCCACAACATTGTCTCACTCTCTTGGAAGGAGAGCAGAGTTGAGGAGGTCTGCTTTGGGCACCTGTGCTATAATGTTTCCCAATAACTAGCTCTACAGAGATAAAATGTAGTGCATTGTCACTAAAGAGTACATAAATATTCTGTGTCAAGCTTTTGCAGATAAGGAGACAAGACATTGTCTCTACTGTCTGAGGTATGGATGTGTTGCAAGCATAACTCAAGATTGTGCTTGTGGAATTTGCCATCACATTCAGCTCTTGTGTCAGAAATGTGCTCCGGAATCTAGAGTTTTGTTTCAATGTATAGCACACACTTTTAGCCATTATTGGTATGAAAACAAATTGTTAAAAGCAGGAACCGAAGGTAAATCTTTGTCACACTGAGTTTGCAGGCAGCCTGGGAAAGACCTCTGAAGTGGGTGAACAATCTCATTTATCTCAACAGGTTATTAACTTTGAAGGTTTCAATGTAAAAGCATAAAGGCCATTGAGATTAATGGCTTACTCTCTGCTCACATTAGCAGAAAGCTGTAGCAAACAGAGCCTGAAACCATCCTTTTAATTGCTCAGAGAGCAGTCATGGTGTTAGTTAGGCCTGTATCCGTATCTGAGCTTTTGCCTTAGCTTGTGGGCCATGCAACCAGTTAATGCATTGGCTTCTGTTCCAGCATCCATAGAGCACAAGAAGATGTCTTCTAAGACCAGACCACCAGCGTAGAGTCCACTTACCTCCAAGAGACTTTGTTGCCTCTATTAGGAGGGCTGGATGGTTAGTTGTACAGAAACTCTAGCAGTCAGCAGCTGAGGGGTGGTAAGAAAGACACAGGGCTAAGACAGCTCTCTTTGGTTTTATGCTGGGGTAGAGAAGTAGTGCTTGCACCTTCATGGCCTTCAGATGAGGATGCTTTTCCTCACTGTCTCTTGGTTGCTGCCTAGATGCGCACCAAACTACCAACCTACCAAGCAGAGTAGGAGGAGGTGACCTGGAATGCCAGGACAGGGACCTCATTGCAACCTGAAATAAGAAGTTTCTCCAGAAATACTGCATTGACTCTCCTAAGCAGCTGTCATATCTGCCCAGACATTTTTGATGCTGCAGTGTAATTCCCATATTCAGACCTGCGGCACTTCAATCTTCAGATGGAAAATGGAAAAGGATAGAGGAGCAGAATGTCAGCACATTTTCAGGAATGCAACTGTTTATGTTCATAACATAATTCACACCACTCCATTTCCCCTGTTTTAAGATGCCATGGCATTTCTCCTCTGGCTCCTCACAGTGCCACAGACTCCAGTACTGTGCAGCAATATTCAAAATGTTTTCTTCAGCAACAGGAAGAGAGGGGTCAGCATAGTATAGCAGAGCAGCAGGGCACAGAGCAAGGCTGTGCTCTGGAGGGGTGCTAGGAGAGACTGTTAAAGAACAAGCTAGTGCATCTCGAGGAAAGCCATAGAGTACGTGAGAGCAGTGGAGGGAAAGGAGGAGAGACAGAAGGGCACACATAGCTTGGGGTTTGTAATACTGTGCTTTCCATCCCAACCAGAGGAATAATTAAAAGCACAGTTTAGTCCTGACTTCCTTTTGCTAATTTTCTTTTTTTTCTAGACCTGTTACACAAGTTACATGTGCAAAGCATTTGAAATAACAAGTCAAAAGAGCATCAAAGAAGCTCGTGTGTATGAGGGGTGGCACGGGGGCTTTCAGCTGAGTAGTTCCCCACTGCTGGGAAGCCCCGAGTTAAGGGTTGGCCTGCGCTGTGTGGGAGGCCCCAAGCACAGAGCAGCTTTTGCAGACAGCTGGAGACTGGAATCAAGCCGTGATCGGCCTCCCCCTGTGCTTGCACTGCTGGAGACAGGAACAGCCTGCGAGGAGCATGATTTATACAGGATGCTAGACCCCAAGGAGCTGCTCCATTTTAGGGACTTTCGGCTTTCTGTCTGTCATTTATGTTGTGGGATTAGACCATGGTGGATAATCATCACAAACAAAAAAATAGTCATGCGGTGACTTATCAAACACACATGCGAAAACAAGCATGAAGCACTCCAGGCTCAGCAGTGGTCTGAAATGTAGGTGCTTGGGTAAGAAAGCAAACAAGCACGATTGAGCAGTACTGACTGCTGTCTAGTTCCGTTGCAAGCAGGGAACAAGGCAGCATTGCTGCTCAGGGGTTGAGACAATGATTTGCTTTCTCAGTTTCTGAATCCACAGAGGCTGCGTACATCAGTTAAGTGACGGTGATACACACCACAGGAAAGCTACAGAGGTTCATGTTGCATGAGAACCTCTTGGTGATAACGGTGTGAGTGAAATGGCAGCCTCAGAACTCCTGCAGGGCTCGCTGTCCTTCCTGCAGTGCTCCCAGCCAGCGGCAGACACTAAGTAAAACTCGTGGACAGGAAATTCGTGGGTGAGGAAATGGCATGTGCTCTTGCCAAAGTCTAAACGAGTTGCAATTTTCTATTTTCTTTCTGCGTCTGTCAATGACATGATTTCTCACCAGAGAAGCACAGTGGCTTGTTTCTCTTTCGAACAAGTGTGGAGCCATTCCAGCAACTTGTATCAGCTGAGCTGAGGGCTGGTCAAATCATTGACTCATCAGAGTAATTTGCTTTTCTGCTTATTGAGCACATTCCTCTTACAGAAAGAATTAAGGCAGGCTTTCTCTGGATCCCAGCATACACAAACCTGAGACCAAACTAGGGTTTTTTTTGTTTGTTCCCAAAAACTCCTCATTTAGAATTTATCATGTTAGGACTTCCTTTTATTTTTTTCCTGTGTTTTACTCTAAGAGATGTTCCTGATTCTAATAAAATACAGATCTTCTTGATGTCAGGAGCAGCTCTACCAGTGGTTGCATTGTAAAGAGAAGGCAGCAGCAGTGTTTCACTCTTTTGGCTCTTAGCAGATACTGCGTCCAGTCCAGTGCTGAGCAGCAGGTCGGGGAGCATCTCATGGGCAGCTCAGGTTAGGACAAGGCTGTTGAACATAAAGCAGAATCAAAAGAAACAAATCTTGTGTAAAAGCTAATGTGCTCTTGCTTCTTTGCCTGCTCCCCCTCCCTTCAGCTTTCATGTCGTTGGCTCAGTTAATTAAAATTGCAGTAATAGGGAGGCTGGATGGTTTAGCAGATTGGTAATGGGATATACAGCCTTTCACCTTTAGGTCAATGGTTAGATTGCGGCCCAACTTGGTAGTGACCAAAAGTTATTAGCATCGAATGGCTGCTCAGTGACCTCTGTGAGATGCGTGGGTGATTTCAGTGCTTTCCCTCACAGACAGGTGTCCACACCGTGGGAACCATTTGCACAACTGGCAACCTTGTTGGCAGCCCCAGTGGCAGCTGGGGATGATCTGGGCACACAAGTGGCAACAGGTTCCTTCCTAGTAGTCTTCCCCACTGGGGTGCTCTGGAGATGATTGCCTTGCTCATGGTTGCTCTAGTCTCTCAGACTAGAGAGAGTGCCACTACCCAGCTGCCTGGGGATCACCTCTGCCTGACAGCAGAGTGTGACACAAACAAATGTGATGCTTGAAGCAAGTAGATTTTGAGGAAAGGCTTTTGCATTTGCCTTTGCACTTTTATTAAGGACAAACTATTTGGGGTAGTACACTTGCTTTCTTACACAACAGGAAAGGTAGCTGTGTTAGCACGAGGGAGAAGATGCACAGTAGCCCAAGTGGCACAAATGGCAGGTAAAACCAAGCCAGCTGCAGGACCTGCCAACCTTAAAATCACCATAATGATGCATCATTTGCTCTGGGAAGAACTTGGAAAGAAAGCTCTGCAAAGGCAAGAGAAAGGGCTGCCCTGGGAAGTCCATTCTGAATAGCAGGCACAAAGATCTACAAGCTGTTGGAGTTCAGAGCTCCACAGGAGGAATGGAGAGCAGAGGCAGGTGTGGTCATCCATGCCAAATTGAGGTTCTTAGTTTTCTGACCAAATGGAGGCATTATCTAGTTAGTGCCTCAGTTAAAATACTGGTGTAGCCAAGTCTTCAGTGTGTGTGACTCAGCAGAACTGCTTCCAACTTCATGACACCAGCTGACAGTTTTCCTCTCAATATTGGTGACTCTTGCAGTAGTCAGGGAAAATGTTTCTATTTGTCATTGTTGCTGCCCGACCATTGAAAGAGGCAGGAGGAGAGCAGAGTTTTCTGCAGCTTCTCTCAGCACATTATTTGAGTCCCTCATTCTCTGGCACATTTCAGTCCCCACAATTCGCTTGCAAAAGACACCTCTAACAAACATGACATGCAAGAGCACACAGGAAGTATGGGTGGGATGAGACTTCTGTGTCCTTTCTTGTCTATTGGTTCTCCAAATCTCCACTGGCCTCTTCCCATAACATCAGGAGTCCTGGTGAAACAGTTTTCTCAATATGGCAATCACAGATTTTAGTAGTAGCTTAGTTATGGCAGTGCCAGCAGAACAACTGATTCTAGAAGCATGCCCAGAGGTGACCTTACACAGCAGCATCTGCCAAGCAGTTTACTTAGAAGACAATACTTTTGGCTTTCTGTGTCTAGGATAATCTGCCAAAACCCTGCCAAGGCAACAAATTTGCTTAGGAATTTGGCTCCTGCTCTGCCAGAACACGTGTTGTTACTTGCAAGCAAGTAGAATTGTTTACTTTTAATGGTCTTGCTCAGATCCTTGGGGTCAGTGCAGAGTCCGAGTCTTCCCCCTTTCTTCTCTATGGTTTCTAAACCCTCAGCTCAGACTCCTGGCTCTTTGATTCTACACAAAATGCCATCTGCTGTCATGTTTTATAGTTCTTTCACTGGTCTATTTTCCCCTTAAAAGATGAGCCAACACTGTGGATTGGCTGACATACGCTGTGTTCTCCCACTACCGCACTGGTGTCTATGTCCCAAAGCAATCCCGCTCCCATGAGCATGCCAGACAACTGGTGGCCTGGTGGCCATCAGCATGATTGCTCTTTCTGACTACAGTGAGAGCTGGCACGTTCCCACAAGTTGTTACAGCTGGTTATTGTCCTCAGGTCTTGTTTCCAAAGAGCTGGGACTCCTTCCTTTCCAGGCAGTGCTTCATCTTAAATTTTTTAGGTAGAGGTCCTCATGGACATTTTTACATTGCAAAAGGTCAGCTATTAGCTTCACTTGCATCCCTAACTGTCATTCCTAAGTTTCATTTAACTGTCTCCATTTTGCATTGGTAGCTTCCTCCATTTTTGTGTCTGTTTTAAGCTTTCCTCCATCATTCAAGACCTGAACACTGACTGTAGCCTTGCACCTTTACTGGAATACTTCAATGACAGTTTTCCATCCTGTGCCAGCTGCCACAACAATGACATTGTTCCTTGTTTGGCATGAAAATTCTTTTCCTCTCTCATTTTATGCAAAATGTTTTCTTCCATGCTCAGCTGTGGAGCTGATGGTCACACACTGGATTTCATTTTTTTCTTCTCCTTGGCATGAAATCACTGAGCTTTTGAAACCTGATTTGACAACGCATGTCTCTTGTGCTGAACTCCAAACCCATTTGATCTTTCACAAAGAATGACCTCACATTCCAGATTTGCAAGAGGACCTTTTGATTTGAGGCCAAGGAAACATTTCTTTTTCTTTCTTGAGATCCTGCCTGAAAAACTTATTCCACAGGCAGCAACCCAAAACCCTTCTTTACAGGTTCTTTCCCTCTGGTCTAGCTGGCTTTCAGCAGAGCTCCAGAGCTCTTAAAAGTTTTTCAACTCTGGGATCTCAGACTTGGCTTATAGTGGTTATAGGGCTGAAGAATCTTAAAATATTTAGAATAAATAAGCTTAAATACACACAGACACACATGGTGAAGGAAGAAAATATTCCCTGTTTAAAGAAGCCCCAAATTTGAATTATTGTATGTCTGTATAGACAAGTCCAGAGTTTCACCTTTCGATCAGGACTGCCTGGAGGTACAAAAAAGACTCTGCATGCAATTTTCTCTGTAGCCAGCATATTAGCACTTTAGCTACTGCACAGCCAAGATTATTATCAAGTTGAAGTCCTGCCTATATATGCTGTACATTGCTTCAGAACTATAGACTACGCTGCCAAAATTAGGTGTAGTCCACGAATTATCAAAGTAAGAAATAATTTAATAAGAAAACATTTCAAAAATTAAAAAAATAACATTTCAAAAGGTGGCTGAGGTAATCTTTGGTATTAACAACCTGAAAAAACACTAGACAGTGGCGGCCAATAAAGGCTTCCAAATTTTTTAGGCCAAAAGACTGTTATAATGCCTCAATTATAACTGACCACTCTGCTTGGTTGTCATAAAAATTTTACTTGAATATTTTTTGCTCTGAAACATTGCATAATACTGTATTTCCATAGACAATCTGCCATGTCCTCACAATTCCCTGGTGACCATAAATCTCAGTGTGGGAATCACTGCTGTGGACACAAAGTTAGACCAAAAGTCATAAAAATGCAGGAAACTACAAGAATTCCCTTGTGTCCTCCCTAGAATTCTGGCAAACAGAGATGCAGCTCAGATGTAATTAGCAAGTCTTGCCTCCTTTTGTTTAAATATATCTACTTTCTGCTTGCTTTGTCTAGCCTCCTGGTTCTATTACAAGCTGTTCAATCAAATGCTCTTTTGGCACTGTGCAGCAAGGAGCACGATATGATGTCGATTGATGAGCACATCGGTAATGGGGAATACTGGCAAACTTCTGAGCTCCACAGGTCTGTTACACTAGTGTCAAAAAAAGATTTGTGTTAGTGCGGACCCAGTGTTTTTGCATCCATGCCTAACGTGAGTTAACGTGCTGAAAGCTGTGGAAGTTACCTGGTTATTACAGCCAGGCCAGGGGCCTGTCACCACTTCTCCTGAGCAATCTCCATGGGAGATTAATGGGGGGATCCTTTGTTCCATTGTCATAATTTTAAATACTTTATAGGAGTTTTTCCTATTATAGGCAAGTTTAATGAGAAGGCAATGTAACAGTTCAGAACCATAAATGGTAATTAAAAACATCATCCCACTAATCAATAATCTAAATAATTCCAGCTGTCCAGTCTTATGTAGGGACTACAAATATTTTTTTTAACAAGTCAGAGTCCTTCAGAAACAGGCAAATTGAATTTTGTACCTTTGTAATCTGGAAGGGAACTGAAAACCCCTGCTCGATGCAGTATGATTTTTAGCATTGACTCTGAAGAAAGGGCATCTTGATTTTCGTGCAGAGGAGCAAAATTGATGTAAATCAGTAAGAAGTTACATAATGAATGTAGGGAGGATGTGTAGCAAACTTCATATTACTGTTATCCCAAAGGTAATGAATGCTTAGAAATAATATTTCTAAGAGCCTTCTCAGTGGTTTTGGTTAAAAAAAATGATTGGGCTGGATTTTTAATATATATTTTCAAATCATCACTAAATAAAAAAAATTAGTTTGGAACTAGTCCAACTATTCTAAATTAGTTTGAATCCAGAGGTGTGAGACTTCCTGGTCCTAGTTATATCTCACTCTGGTGCCCTTGCAAGCCCCTCTATGCTGTGTAATGAAATGGAGGGCAGGCAGAATTTCTAGTTTTCCAAAGATGAAAGAAAATTAAAAACAATCTTGTGTAAATCTGAATGTATTTTCACTTACTCATATGAGTAGAAGTCCTTGTACCATCCTTTGTACTCAGAAGGATAAGAGTCATCTAACATCAAATACAGGCAGTACACAATTGAGGTAGTGTTCCTGCAAAGAGAAACATTAATTCAAAGGTGTTGTCTGACAAAAACACAGCAGAGATGTTGCTGGTCACACACAGCAGAGGTGATCACTTAGCTGAGTCTCCTGTCCTCCCTGATCTGCTCCTCTTTTTCTCTGATCCACTCACTCCTTCATCGAGGGCTTGAAATAAAAACTAGCTGCAAAGACTTTCTGTCAGTAAGACATATCCACCAAAACATTTTGTCATTTCATATAGGCTGCTCCTTATGTCCTGTGGTAAAGGTAGAAAATTCCCCTTGAACCCATAGTTCTTTTGATATCAACCAAAGGATATATAACCAAAGAGTTTGAGCCTGTCAGGTAGCTTAGTTCCCACTCCCTCCCGCTGCTCCCCTTCTCAGCAGCATCACCACAGCTCTGCTAATCAGTAAAAACATACCATACTCCTTTCACCGCACAGAGACTTTTGCTGCCAAAATACACTCTCATGTGTCCTAGACTTCCAGTAACTCCACTGGCATAAAGAGACTGGATTGCAGAAAATGAGAGCAGAGTTTGGCCCCTGTCTGAGATCTCATATTGGGGTAGATGACAGCTGTGGGATTTGGAGCATCAGGTTACAGAGAGCCTGAGCTGAAAGCTGAGACAACGTACTGATGGTGATTTTTAAATTTCAGATTTTCATAATAAACACAGACACCTGCAACACAACACAAAGTCTACGCATACTGCTATTAACCTCTCAGCAAGTTACATGGCTAAGATTTTAGACGCATCTGAAGAGGAAAGATGGAATAATAATCATGATCTTATGCAGGAAACAGAGTATATAACAGGATGGATACATTACTCCCCAAAAGGGGAGTCATTAATCTTTTTTCACTCTTTTTTTNTTTTTTTTTTTTTTTTGGTTAAAATTGGTAGCAAACCTAAGTAGCAAAACAACAACTGATAAAACAACAGAATTTCTAACCTGAAAGTGAAAAATAATTCCAACAATTCTCTTTGTGTGCATCACTCCTTAAGGTGCTGGATGGAATTTGTGATACTTGGGAGAAAAAAATTGCTGAGTTCACTGCAGGCTTCGAATCTGGCTTCCTGATGTCAAGCAGTGACTATGAACATTTGATATTTTCTCTTTATTTTTTGAAATATTTACTTAAGTATGCTATCTTCAATACCTAGCCAGCATTTAGAAATAAATATTTGGGAGTATAAGATCACAAATGCTAATAAAAAAATAAATACTGTAGCATAAACGTTGGAAACATGGAAAAAACTTGCTTTTTTCAAAATGTTATTCAATGAGAAGCTCTTACAAATGGAAAAAGAAAACAAAGTTGGTCCTTCTTGGGAAGATAACACTGTAAAATATGTTTCTTCGTTAATCATTAAGTCAGGCTCTTTTGCATCTCGTATGACTTATGAATTGCTGAAAGTAAATAAATTTTACATTTTAAGAAAGTTGAGTTAGACTAATCAAGTTGAGACCACCTGGATTTTCAGAAGGTTAAAATGCCCTACAGATGCAGATTTAATTCTTACAATTCAGACCTGCCTGAATTGAAACATCAGCAAAACCCAGTCTTTCTTGTAACATCTATTGGCATACTGTGTGCATGATTAAGCACCCTTATTTTTAAGGTACACTAATCCCACATTTGTATCATATCCCCAAACCATTTACCCACATTGGTAATGTAGATTTCATAAAGAGCTTTTTGGATCTGAGCAGCACCGCATGGTTGAAAAGTCAGGGTTGTTTATTCTGTTGCTTAACAACAACACACCTACTTGGACCTGCTTATTTGTTTGCTGTGTGTTTTTAAAAAATACTCTTTTAAGTTTGTATCTGGTTTTATTCAAGCTCCTTTATGGAAGCAAGGCTAACTATTGTAATTGGGGTTTTTTTTCAGAATGTGAGCTGGCTGGCCCAAAAATGTTCTACTCTTTTATTCCATTGCATAATTGTGAGCCTGATGGAGTGCTGTGGATGAGATGAGTGAGGATCTAAGTCAGCTGTTTTATCTTCCCATTCAAAGAACTACTCTACAGCAGTCAGATATAGAGGTGAAATGCAAACAGAAGCACAGGACCAAGTTTGCCTTAAGTACAGGAGATGCACGGTAACACAATTTCAAAGTGAAACTGAAGCACAAGCATGATTTTGCTCAGCCTGTATAACATAAGATGATTGTAAAGACTTTGTAAATCTTTGTTTCCAAACATATTTAATACCTGATATCTGGGATAAACCAGCTTGTACTAAATAGGTTTAGGTTTGGGGTTTTTTTTGGGGGGGAAGCCTCTACAGAAGTATTTTTAAAAGGTTATATGTAATTTCTTTTTGGGTTGGTTTAGAGTCACAAGAGAGAAGGCAAATGCCAATACAAATGATATAAATCTCCGGCCATTTTAGCGGCAGGACATTAATCAAAGGCAAACTGGAAGCCCTGATGAGACTGTTTCAGCACACCTTTTTAGCTCTAGTTAAAGTTTTTATTCTTTTTTACACTTGCTAAAATGGAGCACTCAGAGAAAATGTTGCCAGATCATGATAGATTCACCTCCAACTGGATATCTGGTTTGACTTAAAGACTTAAAATAATGATCCTCAGCCATATGTTGGATATAAGTTGAGAGGTTTAGCAAAATATGTCTTAGATTAAGTGTATAGTGTATGCCACAGCACCGTTGAGTTGTTTCTTTGAAAAGAAACAGCATTGCTTCTGCTTTCTAGTTGGGAGGATTTTCCCTTCAGGCTAAATGAGACAACAAATTAGAGGTGGGCCCTTCAGTGTGGTCTTCCTCAAGTGGAAGGTACTGCACTGTGTTACCAGGGAGGATTCCAACTAGGGAGATAATAAGGTTAGACAAAACCAGATTGTAAATACTGGATTTGTTTGTACTAATGCAGCTGCAGACTGCACCACTCCTGTGCTGGGGTGAAGTCTGGGCAAATTGTGAAATGTGCATATATACCAAAGAAGAGGAAAAGTTAACCTTTACTTACATGCATGCATAGGACCATACACGACACATAAAACAGCTATGAAAATAGTAATTCTTTAGTAATCATTCTACTAATGAACATTACTTGGGAATTTACTTTTTTTTCAAACTTATGTAAATGTTTTCAAATATTTGTAAGATCAGAGAACTTGTAATAGTTTCTTAATGAGCTATCATATGAAAGTATGTATGTTATTTGTTATGTATATATGTATGTGTATGATATATATGTATGTATATGACAGCAAACTTGCATGATCGATGTTATTTTCTGTAGTTTTGAAAACTGACAGCAATTATTACTCCAAATAGTATAATATATATTTTTGAAACACTTAGAGAACTCATATTTCTAATCACTGCTATTGATTATTTCTATCATGACGCCAAAGAACTAAAATCTTTTACTACAATTAACTCGAATATGGCTTCTGTCAGCCATAGCTAGCTTAAATAGCTCTGCGTAGTAACTCCAAGTGACCACAGTGGTATTAAGTGCAACTTTCCCATCTGTCATTCAAAAGAAACTCTTCTGTGACTTCAGTCTGTTTTAATGAGAAATTTATAGATTCTTCCCTTTTTCTTCCCCCTTCCTGCATGAAAACATGACATGGCCATAATCTGGAGTCTTACTGTTATACTAGCAGCAAGTAGGTGCTGTAATCAAAGATGTGTTGACTAAACAGAGAGGGTTGGGTCTGGAATACCATAAGCTAGATGCATTAGTGCATCTAATCTAGTGACCCAGGCAGCAACAGGGGTCACTGAGAGGGCACTAAAACAGATTCATGGCACCTTGAGCAGTACCGACTTAACCCTCAGAATAGCTGTTGACAGCATACATGTATGAAATGCATCTGTGTCAATTAAAAAATCATGTTTGTTTTATGAACAAACATTAGGACTAATGAGGCTATTCTTTCATGCATACATGTTACTCTAAAAGGAGTATCTCCGAAATGCCTGCATATGCTCTTCCTTTCACATTGTTAACACGCAAGACCTCTACAGTTGTATATTTTTACGCCAAAGTCATGGGGGACACAAAAGATGAGTGAAGAGCATTTTACAAGCGTACAACATGCTTCTGCTGAATTTGTCCATTCAAAATCTACTCAGCTACCAGCACAAAAAAAGTATTTCAAGTCTTTTTTGTGGCTGTTGGAAGATTCCTGACACACTAGATATGAAACACATCTGCAATTCTTGTTTCTAAGAGCATCACGTTCCTTCAGGTTATATAAGGATAGCAAATACCTCAGAATATGAAGCTACATAAAGTGACTCAGGATGCCCTCACTGCACTGCGCAGAAAGCACAAAGAAACCAGGTTTTTTGTCTGTTTTTAATGTGAGTGGAAAAATGGTAGGTTCCAAAGATGACTCGAAAGAACTTGTATCCTTGTATGAACCCTTTCCTCTTCCTTACCCTCTAGCTCATAACTGTTTGTCCACCAAAACAGACATAAACATGTAGCCTGTTTCTGGCAACATGAATAGTGGGTACAGAGAAGATTAGAATGGATTATCACAATTCAAAGCTAAAATATGTAACCCCCCCCCCCAAAGGGCAGGGGAAAGAATAGATTGGAATCCCAATTTTTGTGAAGACATTCCTTTATTGAAAGAGACAAGAATTACCTGAGATAATGTTATTAACCATCATCACACTGACATCACCATTACTAAGACACTAAAATGCATTGCATTTGCTGTTAAGCACAACTGTGTGTTCTACTTTGTAGGCAGCTCAAAGACAAGATTCCTTTATTGGAGAGCTTACAATCCAGGGGAGGGTGGAGAAGGTCCTGGAAAAACTTATTTCCAAATGAAATGCTTTCAGAGCCGCATACCAGACTCTCTATATAGATTCTAGGAGGAACTTGGATGTGAAAAGATAATGAATAATTAGTCTGTTTTGTTAGACTCCCAGCATCTTTGACACCTTCCTCCTTTTTTTTTTTTTTTAAATATTTCTTTGGCTAAAGAGCAGTGTAGAGAATTGTTTATTGGTTTGGTTGATGAATTCCATGCTTACAGGAAGACTTAGAGGAAGCTCTGGAGGGAAAGAGCAGATGGACGATATGGACTGACAGGGAACGTGGCCAGGAGAGAGACTCCAGTAGTGTCAGCGAGGCGGGCAGAGTGGAGACACAGTTTGGCACAAGGGAACGAAATGTGACAGGGAGAAAAACAGACCGAGATGATGCAGTACAGGCCACAGATGAGACGTGAAAGTAGAAAATGACGTGCAAAGCTAAAGAAAGGTACTGACAGGAGATGAAAAGGGCCGGCCAGAGATGGAGCACATGGTTCCCTGTGATTCAGATGGAAAGACTGTAGTGTGATAATGCAAGAGGCCTGGCAACTGTAGGTTGTCAAAATTAAGGAATGAAGTAATAAGACTTTGGGACTGGGGGAATAAAAATGAGTATGGAAAGGGATCAGAAGGTCCGAGAGAGCATGTGGAAAAGGAGGCCAGCAAGGCCAGCACAGCTGCCCACAGCTAAACGTGAGAGGAGAAATTCAACCCCCTATGCATCCAGTTCTCACACTGATACCAATAGGCATTGGACCAAAGCTGAAATATGAAGGCAGAGGAAGGCCGTGAACAGGTCACAGAATCAAAGGGAAAATAGCTGAAAGAGACAAACTTGGTCCCCGAGTCTGTTAATAGTATGATCTGAAATGAAGGTTGCTATCAGTGAAAGAATAGTGGCTAGCAGACACTTGAAACAAGGCACAGTCCCCAGGTGAGGCAAAGGCTTCTCACGTAATAATGGTAATCACATGTAGCTATGAGACTCACAGAAGAGAAGGAACCTCCTAAGAAATCCTTTAAGTGCCTCATTGGCAGAAGAAAGGCATAATTCAAAGCTGGACACTTCTCACTGCTCACGCTCAACTTTAAGGCAGAGACCCTAAATATGGTCAGTCTTTTAGGGTCTGGCAAATAAAAAGGAAGAAAGAGCTGCTACCTTTTATTTGGCTGTGCCTGCAGCCCAACAGCTAGGGACTGACAGAATAGCTACCAGAACCACAACCCTGGAGTTCAGGAGGGCCAACTTTGGCCTTTTCAAGCAATTGCTAGGGGAAATCCCATGGGACAGGGTACTGGCAGGCAAGGGAGCTCAAGATAGCTGGCCAACATTCAAAGACCACTTTCTTGCACACAAGAAATGAGCGTCTCAACAAGGAATAAGTCAAGGAAGGGAGCCAAAAGACCCACGTGGTTAACCAGGGAACTACTGGGCAAACTG
>VXBP01009202.1:0-40010 GCA_013400115.1 Rhinopomastus cyanomelas | reverse complement strand
TAATGATTCTATGATTCTATGATTCTATGAATCAAAACAGCTCTGTGAACTTAGCCAGGCTGTAGCAAGTAGGGCCAAAATGAATTTTCTTCAGAACAGCTGCATTACTGATGCACACATGGCCTGGTGCCTAACCTTCAGCATCTGGGCACAGACGGTGAGGAAATCTATATGACCATAAGTCGCTTTCAGCTCTACTAGAAAACTGTACTGGTCTCAAATCTACACTATCTAAAATGTAACTTGTGAATAATTTTCTGTTTATATATTGGCTAAGATAAAGATATTAGTCTTTTCCATCTACCTACTGTAATTTATTTCTTTTCTAATTCCATATCTCTTGTGTCTATAAGTTGGATTCTCTAGAAAGCCAATGACTATTCTGACTGCTAGTAAGGTCATTCAGACTGGCTACAAAGGGATAATCTAAGTCTGCATAGTGTGGCCTTAGAGCTGACAATATTCTGCCACTAGCAAGTCACAGAATGATGATAATGTTGTTAGAGGGACCACTGCATTCATTTATTTGACATCAATTTCTGTGTTTTTTAGGGCAAACATCTGTTACTCAGACATTACTAATAAATATTCAGGTGTTTACAAGTAGACACATGTATTTACATGTCCTAATCCTGACTGAATCCCAGATACATCACTGTTTGGCTTTGCCAGCTTCCCTCCTACCCTGGTGTGAATGGAACTTCCTTGCCCAGCCTTCCATTAAAGCTATTTTCTCAGGCCTGCATTGGGGTGAAAGGCTGTGCAATAAACAGATTGAATAAACATAAAGAGATTATGAGCTAATGATAATTTATGAAGACTCACTGTTTTTCACTTGCTTGTCCCTGGATGATGCAGGAGGAGGAGAGCGTATGGGCATGTTGAAGCCACTACTGCACTAAAGAAAACCAGGTTTGCCTAGGCCAGCTGAGGATCAGCAGTTCATGCTCAGAACTACAGTATGTCTAGTGAAAGAAGGAAGGATTCAAACATTCATTTAGCCCGCAAGGAATTTTCTTAACACATCACTAAATTATACAGCTAAATGTTTTCTCTCCTCCGCATTTGCAGTGTCTCTCGGTTCCTCTTCTCCACTCATCTTGTGGGAGCTGAAACATTCTGACAGTTTCTTCTTGGTTGCCCTCTTTGCCTGTCTCTTGGCAATGGGACAGAGAGTTTTGTCCTATCTGGGCTCTGTGTGTAGCTGCTCACTTTCTTGGTGCAGAAGAAAGAGCATCAGCACTGTGCAAGCGCTTGGGAGCTTATGATGTCATCTATGAAAAATCACAGTCTAACTGCTATAAATAAACCATTAATAGTTCACAACCTTCCCCTCTCACCAGCCTTACTTCCCTTAGACATTCACTGAACCTCTCTGTCCAAGGCCAGAAGGAGTCATTTCACCACCCACTGGGATCTGCTGAGCTTTGCAGGCCACGTTTCTGCTCAGTTAACCCTGCACTGACCCAGCTAAGCTGTGTGTGGCTGAAACATGTTTCCCTGCACTCAGCTGTGACCTAAAGGGTAGGCGCAGGCAGTGCAAGCATCCCCTGGTCCTTCTGAGAGATGCTTCACTTTCCTTCTGGTGATGTGCCCAGATTTCCATGGTGTTTACCCATCATTAACTCTTGCAAAGCTGAGCTGCTGAGCAGGGGCTTTGTCATGGGGTAAAGCCTTATTGTTAGCCTCTCTGAGAAGCAGAAGTCTGCAGAAAGGATGAAAGAAATATTTTCATATGTGCTATACTTCTTCTAACCTAGATGATGTTAAAATCTACCTAAGACTTGGCATTTAACTGCAAAAAGTGTCATTCTGGTCTGCTGTTACTGTCTCCTCCACATTGAAATGCTCTGCATGATTTAGTTGGCAAAGCTTTGGAAAATAATACTAGGGGTTGGGATGCGTTTTACTCTAGAGTTTACCTATCTAAAATGATTAATGCATGCTTAATAACTTCAAATGTTTCCCATCTCTTCAGAAGAAGAGGGTTTCTTCAAAGCTCTGAGCCAGTCCCCCTTTTGAATTGATGAAGGCATGGTCCCAGTGGAGATTTCTCATTGCCAGTACATACTCCTTCAAAGATTTCATTGTTGGCATGCTGCATTTGAAGATTTCCTGCCCTTTGTTACCCATTCATTTAATTTTTTAAAAAAGAAAAGGAAAAGAACAAGGAAATTATAACATTGGTGTCACCTTCAAAGCAATTTCATGTCATACCCCTGAACCCTGGAGACAAATAGCATACACCGAATTTGGGGGTTTGCTGTAGTGTAATTAGCATCTCTGAGGAAAAGAGCTTCCCTTTCCTTGAAGATTTGTTTTTTCTTGGTGGAAATTGTCCTTGATGTGCTTTGATTCAATTGCCAGATCATTTTTTTAGATTAAATGCTGAGCAATACGTGATTTTTCAGCAAGTTCATCGTTCCACTGGAAGGCTGGTCAAGGAGACACCCACTCATACATCTAGAAGGAGAATATCAGAGCAAAAACTTCTAGGATTTTCAGAAGCAAAGGAAAATGCTTAATACCCAGAGCTGCTAGGATTGTAGGAACGTTGGCTAACTTGTTTCCAAGTTGTTGGTGGAGAGAGATGGGCAATAATATATAAAGCCCTGGAATGCATGTTCTTAAAGTTTGCAAGGAGTGTGAAAATTTATAGCTGCTTCACTTCCACTACTCAGTCCTATCAATATAGTTTAAAGGAGATCTGAGGAAGATATAATTCTTCTAATGGTTTAATCAATTTACGAACATTGCTTTTACTCCTGTTTTCCCATGTGTAATAAATTGTTAATTAATGTGTGTCAGAAACACATGAAAAAAACCCCTCCTGGCCTGAATAGGCTGCTGAGAAAGGTTATTTCTGAAACTGCACATAAATCCATGCAAACTGGCAGAGCTGAGATTCCAAAGCGCACTCAGAGGTGAGCGCATCCCAAGTAAACAGCAGTGCTCTGTTTTGAACGCTTATTCCTTCTAGTTGTCTTTTGTTTTGCCCAGTGAGTGCATTCATTATCTCTTCATGGCTCAGTAATTCATTAAATTCTCTTTCCATTAAAAATAAATACTGCATTTTACATCTCCACGTTTGGGGATGGCCCCCATATTTGATTGTCTTTTCCATGGCAGTGTATATTGAAAACTATAAAATTATGATACAACCATTAATCCGCTGTATCTGCTCCTACCTAGTTTTTATTAAAAATCTATTGTACTCCAGCTGGCTCGTAAATTACAATCCGGTTGAAAAGGTTCTAGTTGGATTACTTCTGAAGGAGAACATAATGAAATAAAGAAAGTCTTGCTGATTAATGTTTTTACCTTATATATGGTGTTGCTAAGGTAGCAGCTTGATTACTGTAGAAAGGAATTTGCAGTTAACTGTTGCAGATCTGGTGAATGTGACAACGTGAAACTTGTGGCAAGTAACACTTACCAAAGAAACTGCATTGTAATCACTGATCAAATCCAATCTTTCATGTCATCTTCTCTTTTTATGAATGACATAAAAAGACTACTTTGTTTCGACAGTAATTTAAAACGTTTATGGGAATGTGGCAGATTCTGGAATCACATGCCAACTGTGCTCTGTCTCCCAATTGCTACCACCAATTGTTTTAGATATTTCTCAAAAAACCCACTAGAAGTAGCTGAAACATCTCGTCTGTAGTTTTAATACCATGAGAAGCAAGACTGCTTAATTACATCTCATTTCAGACAAATTGGGAAAGGAGAAATTAGGATATTTGGCTTAGAAAGAACTAAGGACCTCCTTTCCCTTTCTGAAAGCTCAACAGTCCACATAATCTTGGGGATAAAATTTATGCACCCCATGGAACTCAGTGAGTAAATGAAGAAACTTCAGCTGAAAGCTGAGTTGTTCAGTTTGTACTTGCTGCCTGGGAACGAAACACAAATTAAACACACACAGAGCACCCACTTGTTAAAATGAAGGCTGTGACTGCTCACGGGTGGCAGAAGCTCACTGAAGAAGTGAGCTCCTTCCTGTAAGTGAATGAGCACACAGGTACTTGGACTGCATGAGGCTTTGTAGCTCAAAAAGTTTGATTTCAGACTTTTTCTTTAAATTACTTTGAGTCTGGTGGGGTTTTAGCCTGGGGAATGGGGTTGCTGTGGCTGTTTGGTAAATGGCTTTGGAGACAAAAGCTCCCCACCACAGTTTCACCCACCTTTGGAAGTTTGAGCCAAACAGCATCTCTGCAAATGAGTGAGGGGCAAACCAGTGCAACAAGGTTCCTCTTTCCTGTTGTGGGACTTCTTTGCTCTGAGACGACCATGGGGTGCTGGAGCTGAGCACTCTGCCAGCAGACACCATTTTTACCCTGAAGTATGGTGATGGAGGAGGCAGTGATCATGTGTAACCCCAGAGATCAGTGGACCACAAGCCAGAGCAGGGGACTGGCCCTGAGAACATGGAGAAGACAACTTATCCTGTGCCCCCGTACTCTGCACTCGTGAGACGGCACCTTGAGTACTGGGCCCAGTCTTGGGCGCCACATTATAAGAAGGACGTTGAGGTGCTGGAGTGTGTCCAGGGAAGGGCAAGGAGGCTGGTGAGAGGTCTAGAAAACAGGCCCTATTAAGTGTGGCTGAGGGAACGGGGCTTATTTAGTCTAGAGAAGAGAAGCCTGAGAAGAGATCTTATTGCTCTCTACAGCTACCTAAAAGGAAATTGTAGTGAGGCTGGTGCTGGTCTCTTCTACCAAACTACTAGTAGCAGGATGAGGACAAATGGTCCAAGTTGCATCAGGGAAGGTTTAGATTGGATGTTAGGGAAAAGTTCATTAATGAGAGAGTGGCTGAGCACTGGAACAGACTGCCCAGGGCGGTGGTGGAGTCACCATTCCTGGAAGTGTTTTAAAAAGTAAAAGTAGCTAGAGCAATTGAGGCCATGATCTAAGGGTTAGAGAGATGTTGGGATGGGGGATGGACTTGATGATCCTGGAGTCCTTTCCAGCCGTAATAGTGATTCTCACTACATGGCCTGAGGAAGTGGAAACTGAACTGTAGCAGCCAAGCATAATAATATCGTGGATAACTTGGCCCAGGTAGGTGAGAGGATGCAACGTTTCCCCAGGTTTCTTCCTCCTGAAAGGAAGGAGGTAATGGAACTTGCATGAACCCAGCAATCTAAGAATGTGTGACTGATCTCTATGTTTGGTGTTGAGGTTTCTTTGTTTGAATGAAATGTTTTGTTGTTTCTCCTCATATTGAGTTTGTCCCTTTCTTCCTGTGACTTGTAAGTAGCTTTCTGACCCCTCCTCGGGTTTTTTTTCAAGTCATTAGCACATTAACTAAATCAGTTAGTTAATTTCATCTCACACCTGACCAGCTGGTCAACAAGTGACAAACTATAGCTCCCGTGGGGTCTCGTAGCTGAAACAGTTTGATTTCAGACTCTTTTATTCACTTTAAAAAAGGTTTGTTTCTAAATCTGCCCTTTGCATTTTTCATCTGTCTCACATCTCCCATTCTTTCTCAGACATTTACACCAGGCTGTGCTACTTTTTCACAGATAAGCTGAAAGAGAATGTGAATGTTCCCTTGCATTTGTGAGTTAAATGAGAATAAAGCCTCTTTATTGCCTGTACTTTGTTGCTGAAGTTTTGCCAACAATAATGTTGGCTTTATTAGCTGTGTAGGATTGCAGACGTGATCGTGGTGTCAGACTGCATTCCAAGATGCAGGACTGCATATGTTTTTTATTCTCCAGTTATTTGTCTTGTCCTTTTTGGTTAGCCAAAGACTCATGAGAATACCATCGAGCAATGAAAGAGAAGCAGAATATTTGGAACAGCAGTGACAGCTGGATAACATAGAAAGAAAAGATTACTTAGTGGCTGCCTTCTACAGTTTCCTGGGCTGGCCATACAAGGAGATTTACACATGCTTTCATGTCGGTGTATGAACATAAGAATTATCATTGGTGTACCGTAATGCTGACTGACAACACAGACACATGATAAGACTACTTTAGAGAATATAGTGGTACTCCTTTTGATCACAGGTATTTAGAGTCACATGTAAAGCCCGTTTCATTCTCCTCTTTATCTGATAGCAAAGAGGCATGACATGGGATTTACCACAGAGTGACTACTTTGCAGTCAAATACATTGAAGTAGCTAGAGAGGTTTTGATGTCCTGAAGGACAAACGACCTTTCTGCCCCCTTGGGTGCACAGGCTCCCAAGGATTCAGTTGATCTCTACACACAGCACCTGGATGAGACCTCTGACCAAGGTATGGCCTTGTATCACATCTGAGCTCAAAAAAATGTCTTTTCATTCGTGGGTATAGTCCTTCTTTTATTCATTATAAATTATACAGATAATTCCTCTGCAGTTTCAGTCCTTGGTTGCTAAGAGAGTCTGAACAATAGCTGACTGCAGCATCTCCGTTTATGTCTGTGCAGAGCTCTTTCAAGTTCTGAGATTATGCAGATGGAGAGCAAATAAACAGGTTTCAATTATTGAGACACAATCGTTACAGCCAATCCAAGTGTGGCTGTTTGAAGAAAACATTAAGAAAACAATTCCAATGATCGGAACCTTTGCTTTGTCATTCCTTTCAGAACACTCACTTCAGCACCTACCTTCTGCTTGCATTTTGCTTCATTTCTCTGGCCAAAATGGGAAGAAAAGGCACAGAGACCACAAATTCTGTGGGGCAGGAGAATTACAGGCACTAACTGAAGTATCTTTGATTTCTAAAGAAAAGAGGAAAAGAGGACACTATGTACCAAGAAAATACATCTGTGGTTTAAAATTCATGTTAAGTTTATTTTTTAGTTTTTAAATGTTTAATTTTCTTGAAATTGAGAATTTATCTTGATGAATAAAAAGGCAAGTATATCACTTCAGATCTTTTAACTTTTATTTAAGAAAAAGGTTTCACAAAAACTTTGTGGATTATAAAGGCACAATCCTTGAGAAAATTCCTACCAAAAACTTGTAAGGGTGTCCCTGTTCATTATTTACAGAGAAATTATATGTTCCTTAAGAAAAGTATATTCATAACTCTGTATGATGGGACTGTGTTAGTGAACCACAAAGCTGGAGACCACATCTGGAAGTGGGACTGAGGCTATGATTAAATACACTTCAGAAGGATCCTTCTGGGGAACGATTATAATGTTCCCCATTTCCCCAGTAAAGAGTCAGGGGGAGCCTGTCAGTGTTTTCTAGTGATCTCTTGTCTTCACAAGTCAGCGAAGCCATAACACGGATATGAGTCTTGGGATTCATGCACTTCCTCATTTGCTTTATACTTCCTGAATATTGCTGAAGAGTGTTTATCCAGTTCCTACACATCATGCAATGACAACCAGACAGACCAGTGCCTCTAGGGACTAAACTAGATGCTTCAAAAGAAGTGTCAACACAAGTTTCTTCAGTGTAACCAACTAGACTCACTCAGTGTCATATCCTACGGGCAGGTGTACTGCCTAGCATTTGCCAGGGCTTGGATTTGAGGCAGTGTGATGCATGACACTGAATCATATCTAGTGATGCCTCTCTACTGTGTGTGGAGACACTCATTCTTCCTCTTCCCAAAACATCTCCTCCTTTTACAGCAGACAGAAAGAGAGGTCAGAAGCTCCCTCTGTATGACACTTTCAGACATACGCTGCCTTGCAAATAGGTGAACTAATATGGCACCTGCGGGAATTTGTAGTAGCATTAAAAAGGATGTGATGTTAAAGGAGAAAGAAAGGCACCAGCAGCTATGTTCATTAATTATTGCTTTACTAAACCATGTCCTAAGGAATTTCAGGCACATATTTCTAGATCTGTGGCTGAACATACAGTGGGTGAACAATCCTTAAAAAATACACTGGTGCCCTAGTCTTGTCATTGACTGTTCCAGTGATTCACAAACTATACACACATACAATGCTAACTCTGAAGGAGCCTTTTGCTCTATGATCAGCAGTTAATGGGTCTCCAGGAGATCTTGGAACTGTATCTTTGAATTCATGTTATTGAACTTCCAAGGTGCACAAAGGTTCAGCACAGAGATGCAACTCAGAGCTTCCTCAAAACACCTTGGGCTCTGTCCTATACACGTCAATTGATGGAGCCATTAAGACCTGAATGGACGGACAGTAATGATTCCATTTGGACCGATCCAATTTCAATGACATTGTCTCATACAATTCCATTAACATTGGAGCTGTTACAACCTCAGTGATAGATTATTATTTCTTTTAAAAAAGGAAAAGGAAATTAACGCAATATATCGAATTGCACTGAATTGAGACAATAAATAATAGAATCTACCAGACACTAACTTCTCCCTTCTGTAATTCCAGGAGGAAAAATAGACATATTTACCACAAAGTTGATGACATATGAAGCACTTACATTAAAATGTGTGGCAAATCCTTATAACTTATGGGTAGAATTATAAAACTGGCTAGATCTCATACTGGCTGCCATTTAACTTCAGGTGTAGAATTACAATGTGTCTATCTATACTGACCGAACAACGGTCATGTAGTCTCTGAGCGAAATGTACTGCAAGGGAAGTGTAATGGAAGAAACAGATTCAAAGAGCTAAGTTTCTCAGAAGGCACAACTGGACCAGCGTTGAAGTGTGAGCCACCACATCTCACGTTAGTACGCCGGGCTGATACGACGCGTGCACACAGGAAGGTATGGCATGTGTAAGCATTCCCAGAAGCCTGGCTTTTCCTCCAGGACTCCCTGATAGCATAATCTAAGCAACTCTATCACTCAAATGGAACAAGAGCTACACTATACTTGATGAGCTCGTACCATAACCTTTTGTTTGTCTAGGAAGATTTGTTTTGACTAAGAGTTCTCTTACAGATCTCAGTCTCTGCCAGATGCCCACCCTGACTCAGCCAGTCCTGATGGGAATTTGCGTAGTTCCATTGCCATTAAACTGTATTGTGTCAGTTTTTACTGTCTGCAGAAGCTTGATGGTAAGAACAGCACGTTATTGCTGAATTTGCTTACTGAATCAAGCTTCACAATGAATGCCATGGTCTTTGAGGATCCAGGTGAATTTGAGACCCCTGAAGATAAACCACTATCTTCAGTGAAGATAGCGCAGTTTACTGCAGTATCAGAAAGCAGATAATCAGATGTGGCTTTTCACATTGCCTGACAGCACCAAGTCTTATGGGAATGTAATGTTTCCAGCTATGAAGGGAACTCCTCCAGAGACTATCATCATTTTTTCCAGCCTTTTTTGTCAATAAACTTGCTGATTGCGTGCCTGCCTCCATACTTTGCTCAGAAGTAGTTTATACAGACCTTGAGTGTTTGGCTCAAGGCATTTTGGAAAGAATTTTTTGATGCTTATTAAACTCAGAGAGACTGTCAAGGGTTTTTATCCTGAGACAACACTAGCCAATTGATTTAGTTTATGTTAATAGGCTGAAACAAAAGTAAAACCAGGAGGATTTGGAAATAACTTGTAAATTACAGCTAAAAAGATGAAAATAACTTGATTGGAGTAAAAAAGCCAACCTAATTTAATTTCCTCCTTATAAAGACATACAGAGATTAATCCCATGTTCTTACATAACCAAGCCAAGCTGCAAACTCCAGCCCCTCAAATGGAAGAGATTTCCAGCAATTCTTGCACTTTGTGGATTGTGGAAGTGTGCAATCCATTCAGTTCATGCACATATGTCTCAGCATCAGCCGGCATCTTAAAGTCTACTTCCCTGTTTCATGTGCTTCCGAGCCAGTCCTCTGTTTCCAGTGCATTCATTCCCATGGCCATGGGCAAGGGAAGAATTCTCTCAATTTCTGCAAACAATGGAATTCAGATTAAACCTTCCTTCCTTTGATCCTCAAGGTACCACACTTTCTTCTCCGTATTCACCATGTTCCCAGGGCAAGATGACTGCTGCATCCAGCACAGTGCCATGTGCATCCTCTCTGAACACAGACAAAAAGGGAAGAATGAGAAGGAGCTGGAAACCCAAAACTGGAAGCTTCAAAATCCTTCTGTTTTTGCAGAGCCACAAAAACGTGGCTTGCACTGCAAGTGAAATATCACGTAAAGGGCAAACTATGACACAGGCACAGAATTATTTTGTGTGTGTGTAGGCATTTGTGCTTAGTGTCTTTGCTGTCCAAGTCTGAACAATGAAAATAAGTGAATTCCAGACCTTATGACTCATTTCACATGCACATGTATCTAATGCAGCAGGTCTGTTCACCAATGCTTTCTCTTGTCACTCTGGCAGATGCTCACAGAGATTTCCTTTGAAATTGTTTCATCCTTGAACCTAACATTTCTGTAGATGAAGCCACAGTCCATTCAGCTGCTTATAATGCCAGAGGAGTTGCACACACTGAAAGTGCATCTGTTCGAAATGTAATTAGGCTCATATTGGGAAGTGAATTTCAGCTTTAATTAGGATGAGAGAACTTCTTTTCTCTCTAATATTGCAGGACTGCTCTGAGCATGTCTGCCTATCTATACGTGAATCTGTTTCCCTTTGCTTTAAACACACAGGGTCTGCACAGAATTGCAGGTAACCGTGGGCCAGTTTGTGTCTGATACAGAGACACAAGTAGTCCAGACATGTTCCCTGCTCCCCGGTCTGGCCTTCCCTCGGCTACCCTGGAGTGGAGTGAAACACCTTTAATTGTATTTCATGAAGTCCCTGCTGCATAGGTAAGAGCTTGTGCAACAGCACAGGGCAAGGAAAGAGCCTAATGGGAGAAGTGATGGCAATTGTGGTGGAAGCCCACTGATGATGACTATGAAGTGATATCACAAAGCTTAGACAAATATTTTATATTCTACTCACCTGCAGGGATGTGAGGAGAATATAAAATATTTTCACTTTCCCTTGTGATCTGCCTTTGGTTCCTGACAGCCAGAGCTTCCTTCAATCGGCTCAAGAAATTTTGTATTCTGTTCCAGGCCCCAAGAAAAGGACTCATAAGTCACTCCGATTTCAATGCATTTTTGTACAAATATCAGATTTTTAATGCGATGTAGATGCAATAAGAATCTGCAGGAGCTTTGAAACATATTTTATGAGCTGTAGAGAGCTTGAGGTAAGAGTCGAGTTTCACATACTTGTAAAATACAGGGGAAGGAAGAGAACATTCCGGTTCCATCAGTGTAACATTTTGGTTACACTGGCATCTTTTCTTCCACTCAAATAGTATATTTTCTTCCACTTAAAAATAAATCAGCATGTTCATAGAATCATTTATACGTATTGTTAATTATCTTTACTCTGTATTTCTCACAAGTAAATGACGGCATCATACTTGATTAATCTGGAATTCTACTTTAAAAAATAGAAAAGAACAAAAAAGCATGCAGAAAACACAAAGAGTTTTCCATGGGTTTGGAAATGCCTATATACACTCAGGGCTCTATAAAGCCCTTTAAATGGAAGAAGCACTAAAAAAGAAAAAACCAAAAAACCCCTCCTTGCCTTAAAGATGCACACAGACATAAAAACTTATTCCCCGTGGAAAGAGTGCCTTTAAATGACATTTCACTGTTATGGACAGTTTTATTACAAAATAGATTTCCTGCAGCTAATTTCAGCAGTTGTCCCACTCTGCTGCTACTTTTCACTGCCTCTCTAACTTCTTGTTATCGAAGTAAGGGTACATTAATTGCTATATGATGTAAGAGAGTTGGCTGCATGCCAGAGCTGTAAGCAGGGAGGCTCTGTGCATGGCAGATCCCTCAGAAGATGTCTGCACCCAGCTGACTGTGGTAACAGTATTTAAGCAGTATTTCCGGGTGATGGATTAAGTGTCACTGATGGATGTGGGTAGTGGCATCTCCTAAGCATTATTTTAACAAGACTTATATGTTGTTGGACGCATTTCACAAGTCTTTGTAATAATGCATTACTTTCATTGAGAAGGAATAAGTGATTAGTAGCACTAATTAGAAAGTTCTTAGAGACAGACTTTAGTTGATAAAGTATGGTGTGAGCTTTCAGTCATTAACAATAATATAATAAGTCAAGGTAGAATCAATCTAGGAGATGACATTAAAATTATACGTTCCTTATTAATATATTGATTTGCATTCTAAAGTGATGGTGTTTAATAAAGAAGAAAAAGTAAGATAATATATCTTTCTATTATATTTGCTGTGTGAGTGATGTGCAGCTCACTTGCAGAGAGAGGACTTTAATCTTCTGTTATCAGTAGTGAGACCTGCATTTGTGGAAAAAGAACACTAGAGAGGGAATTACCTAGTGCCTGGGAAAGCTGATTATCTTGGATCTGGGTGGGCTGGGAAGCATTGGCAGTCATTTCTATTCTTCCTGTGTGGCCAAAGTGAGGAAGAAATCAATTTTTCATACTTCAATTTCCATTTCCAATTATCAAAGATGAGGAAATTTTGGAATGGATGAGAAATGGATAATATCTGTGTTTCCGTTCAAAATGTTCACCCATCTGGACCAGCCTTTGTTGGGAAATAACCCAGAAGCCAGACATCAGGAGACTGTCTGCTGCCTTTGCAGAATTGGGCTAGAAGCAAAAGCTGGTTATCTCCATCTTCAGTCCCACATGTTAGTGCCTAGTGGCTCAACAGACACTCGATTTCGTTAGATTGCAGCACAACAGTGGTAGTAACTAGAGCCCCTGAACCAAATCCAGCTACAAAGTAATGTTTCCTGATGCTAATCCTTGACTGATCTTGCTATATGATAGCCCTGAAACATTTTGTATTGCTGGGTTACTAGTGTCAGTACCTTGCTACTCTTCTTTGACACCCAGATGAACAGCTACTCCTGCACGGGAATAGGGAGTAGCAAGGAAGGCGGTGTTCTGGGTCACCTCCACTGAAGGTAGGTGTCAGGATCGTCAGGATGGAAATGCATGAGAAAGGAGCACTGCACGGGGAGCTTCTCTTTAACATGTGTGCTCAGTGTGCCTGAGGCAGTCACTGGACAACCACTCTCACTCCAAGTTCATATGGGCTCGCACTGTTGACTAGTATGTGTCACAGCAAAACCACAGGCGAGGAGCATACAGCTGTGATGCATTTTTCTTCATCTTGTTTACTGATTATTTAGATCTGTTTGTGAATTTGCTTATGTGTGTGTGTCCACGTGCGTGTGCATGTGTATGTGCTCGTGTGTGTGCATGTGAGTTTGTGTGCACGTGGATGCCGCTTTGCCTGTGTGCGCGTATGTGTTTGCACTTAGTGCGGGGTCTTGTGTGTGCATGTGTAACGTGTGTGCTTTGGTGCTTGCACGTGTGTTTGCGTGTGTGTGTGCATGCATGGGTGTGCATGCATGTGTGTGTATGTCTGTGTGTGTGTGTGCTTTTGCACTCCATCCTAAAGGGGAGAGCCCTGGCACTCAGTCACAGCAGATCTGGTGTGGGGGATGTATGATGTGTGAGGGAGAGGGAAGGGTTACAGTCCAGGACCTGCCTAGGGGTGTCTGTGAAGAAGGTGCCTCTGGCCCCTGAGTCTGTGTGTGTCTGCAGGTTGGACAAAGAAGATGAATCCACAACAGTGTAATGTTGCTGTCAGCAACACCAGACATTTAGGCAGGATTAAATTCTTACATACTCTGAGCACAGAGCCTTGGTTATCATCAGCAGGAGAGGAACGTGCATGGAGCAGCCCCCTGCTGATAAGTGTTCGTTGCACCTTAGAGAATCTTTTGTGAATTAGAGGTGCATCATTTTCAGCCACTTAAGCACAAACCCTGCAATAAATCGGAGGCTTCCCATCGCCCAAAGGAAGGGAGCAGGCAGGTTTAGAGGGAGGCACAACTCCCACTTTCACTGATGTGTGCTGCTAAAGGCAGCCATCTACAGCCTGTGTCACCTCACCTCAAACCGTTGGTGTTTGGGAGCTGCTCTGTGACTTTATACTTTGAATTTTGTATCCAAGTGCTTGACTACTTGTGGGACGTGCCTTTAATGAGCCATCTACACATCGTGTCTAGCTTATGCTCTCTTTGCTTGCTGAAACACAAGAGGTAGACACACAGATACAGTGTTAAAGACACCTGTTTGTGATATCAGCATTCTTTGCTAATACTATTCTGCATATGCGACTTGGGACTAAGTTACAGAGTCACAGAATGTTAAAGGTTGGAAGTGACCTTGAAAGATCATCTAAGTCCAACCCTCTTGCTGAAGCAGAGTAAGCCTACATACTGTCTCAAGATGTCCTACCTGGGGCTCAAACCCATGACCCCAGGAATTCAGAGTCCCATGCTCTACCAGCTGAGCCAACCATGTGCCCAACCCTTAAGAAAGGCCTTTTCTGCCTGCTGCTCATAGCGGTTCAGTCCTCTTTGCTCATTTGTCCTATTGGACTCAATTTGAGAGCTTTTGTATTGAAATATTATTTGCATTATTCTTCAAGGTTTGGGTAGAGATATAACATACACATTGCAAGTGCAGACAGCTCATTTGCAGCGTCCATGGCTCCATATGTTCAAGTCATTGCACAGCAAACCGGTGTAGACTAACAACATGGACGCATTGAAGGGCACACAGGCTTCAGGTGAAGTGTGCTTCCTTCCCTAGGAAGCAAGATTGTGATCTGATGCAGCCTCAGATCTCAGCATGAAGCAGAGTTGGGATGCAGCTGAAAGACACACCATGTGTGGAAGCTCGTAAGTTCACTCACAGGCTTTACACCTCAGACAGAGCAAGATATACTTAGAGGAGCTACTTCTCCATGTAATGCAGCAGAAGTTGCCACAATAAAATGCAAATGCTGTGAAACTGTCTGCCTCTCTCTTTAATCCATCTCTGGTGTCATACAGACATGTCTATCACCTGCATCAGTCTTCATTTTAGTTCTTAAAATCGTCTGAGTATAGGGTAGGATCAACAAGCCACTTCCTGTTCCTCAGGGAAAACTGTGTTTTGTTACAGGTTCTCCTAAGCTTCTGGTTGAAGGAGGCTTCACAGAAGAACATCTATCACCTACTGAGGTACTAAGGACAAGAGACCTTCTCGGCAGCACAAGACATCTGGTGTTTTGAGGAAGAAAGTAGCAGGCGTCCAGGACTGAAGCCAAGCCTTCCAAGCATTACCTTTTCAGCAGATGATCAGGACTGAGATCTGCTGGTTGACAATTAGCAGGGTGGACATGAGAAACATGTTCTGGTGGTGAGTGCCATTTGAAGATTTTGCTTTTCTCATTAGTTATTCAGATCATTTTGAGCAAAGACCTTTTCTTTTCATTGGTAAAAAAAGAAAAGAAAAAAGCAGATCGTTCCTATTGTAAGAAAACCCGACATCAAACACCCATCTGCTTAGAGATTTCCCTGAGAACTTTTGTAGCCTGCTCCCTGAGTGCCTGACTGCAGACCTGGCATGCTTCAGTTTTGATGTTTATGGCATAGCAAGCATCAGAGGTTTAACAACTCATTTGGCATGTTCTGTGGAGAAATTAAAGACAGCACTCCGCAGAGAAGTAACAGGGCCAGTAAGTTGGAGCAATTTCCCTTAAGAAGGCTCAGTCAGAATTGAAAAGCTCCTCTTTAATCTGAAGATTTCTGCAGATCTTTTCTTGTCCTGAAGGTTAGAGACCAGGAAAAATTCTCCAAGAGATTTTTTTTTTTACTAGAATTCCGCTAAATTTTGGATGTCAACCCACACGTGAAAGTTAATCATCCAACTGCAAGTATATTTTCAGATATCTGGGCAAGAAACATTTACAAGAGCACACGTGCATGGGAGGTTTTATTAGAGGAAACAAACTATTTCAAGTACCAAAAGAGAAGGACACAAGTGTGCAGAAAAGTAGTGGGAGCTATAAACAGCTTTATGTTTGAACATAAAGAAGTTATAAGCTTGTTTAAGCATAATGGATGCTGGGCAGAAAATAAACTATGAAAACACTGAATAGAGGGAATTTTGTAGTGAATTTCTTTGTTTCGGTCAGTATATTTCTTTAGTATTTTTTACAAAAGAGTCAGAAAGGCTTATAGTTGGGAGACTTCTATTTGGTTTCTACATATCAAGGGGTTTATCCTGAGACAAAATTACATAATTAATTTCGGTTTTGTGCTAATGGTCTGAAAAAGAAGAAAAACAAGGTTTGAAAACCACTTATAAAATGCAGGCAAAGGTTGAAGCTAACTCAATTTGAGGAAAAAAACAAGACACATTCAATTCACCCCACATAAAATCCCCCACAAAGAATTCACTCCACATAAAACCCCCATGAAAAGAGATACTAAGATTAATCACGTTCTTATATAACTGAGCCAACCCCTTAAAGGGAAGAGAATTCCAGCAGTTATGGTCCTTGTGGAAACGTGGAACCCATGCACACATCCCTCAGCATCAGTGGGCATTTTAAAGCCCACTCCTCTGTTGCATGTGCATCCATGCCAGAGTCAGGCTGATTCTTTACACTGACAGTTTTAAAGGTAACAGGCACCGGTGCTGATGTAGTGTGTGTAGTGTACACACAACAACGTAAAACAATTACATCTCCAAGACATGAAAAAGTGTGACTCCCTTCACTTTGTCAACTTGTGGAGGGACTCCTTTAATGGACATCGGCTCTCCTACAGCGCAGTCAAATATGTCACTAGCATTTTGTTCTAGAATCCTTGCATTTACATGCAAGTTGGAGATCAGACCATGCCATTTTAACATCTGTAATGACTTACATGGAACAGGTTATCTACCAAGTTTGTCAGATCTGAGAAGTAGAGAACCTGGATTATGCTGAAATCCACCACAATCAGCATTCTCTGGGAGGAGTTTCCTTGGGATGTTTAAACAATAATCCACTTTGTACCTGCAAACCAGGAAGTTTTTCTAAAGCATGAGCTGTGTGGAAAGGTTTGCACACTTCTCCTTGGCTTGAATCTGTTTGTGAACTTAATATAGATTTATTCATTATACATGCCATTCTTTTTTATTAAAATAATAACATCCTCCAGGCAATCAAGCAGAGTTTCTAGAAACTCAGCAGTTTTACCTGCTTATTTATGGTAACATCAAAGTATGACCACTCTCATTACAGTCTGTAAATAACCAGTGTTATGTCCTTGATCGGTGAAATATTAGAGTGTTTTGCAAGTGGGAGTGTCTGGCTATTACTCCTGGGAAGCTATAAAGTGCACAGAAAATAATTACCTTTTATTTTAGATATATTTTACTATTTTTGATAATATGGTCTTCCTTTATTGATGGATTATCTGTCATGATCTACTGATCTTTCATACTGTCTTCCACAACACCTCAAACAGAGTTTGAAGAAATCATCAGGCTGCAAAATATGGTGCTTTTCTCTATATTTAATCCCACAGACAAGATCATGCAGAGCAGAAGGATACAACTCAGTCTGTTTTAATCCTAGTTGCATCCTTACATTCTCTCACCAAAACCTTATAGTCACCCCAAGTGACCCCCTCCTTCCATGACCTATAGACTTTCTTCTTCCTCTTCTGTTTGCCTGAAGAGGCTCCCTTCAGGCATCAGCAGCAGCTCCCTGCTTAACAACGCAGATCTTCTGGCTCCCTTCCTTGACTTCCTTCCTGTTGGGATGCTCTTGTCTTGGGCTTCAAAGAAGTGGTCTTTGAATGTTAACCAGCTATCTTCCCCTAGCAATTTCTTGAAAAGGCCAAAGTCGGCCCTCCTAAAGTCCGAGGTTGTGCGGGGTTGTCTTGTTGCACACCACTTCAGTGCAACCCTTCCGGTGTGTTTCTGCCCAGTAACAGGACAAAAAGCTTATATACATCAGGGTGGAACCAGTCAGGAGATTCCTGGAGTGCACTTATGATAACTTGCAAGTGGTAGAGAAGCTGATCAGGAGAGGTGCTATGCTGGACCTCGTCTTCACCAGCAAGGAGGGGCTGTTGGGTCATGTGAAACTCAAGGGAAGCCTGAACTACAGTAACCATGAGATGATAGACTTAATGGTCCTTACACCAGTGAGGAGGCTTACCCAGCCTCTTCAACAAACTTCTTGGTAGAGTGCAATGGGATACAGCCCTTGAGGACAGGGTGCCCAAAAAAGCTCGTTAACGTTCAAACTCCAGACCTCTCACCAGCCTCCTTGCCCTTCTCTGGACACACTCCAGCACCTCAAAGTCCTTCTTATACTATGGCGCCCAAAACAGGACCCAGTACTGAAGGTGTGATCTCACGAGTGCAGAGTACAGGGGCACCATCACCTCCCTACTCCTGCTGGTTACACTGCCCCTGATCCAGGCCAGGATGCTGTTGACCTTCTTGGTCACCTGGGCACACTGCTGGCTCCTGTTCAGCTGGCTCTCAACCAACACCTCCATGTTCTACCATAGGTAGATACAGTCATGGGTGGTATTTTCTCAAGCTGATCCACCCCTTCTTTGCACCATATAATTACATGAGTGGAAACATTTGTGGTCTGAATTGCCTCATCTCCAAGGATGAGGAGTCTTAATAGCATACTTGGTCATAGCCAGTGATTTAGCCATCGCCTTCGTAATTGTTCATCATTTCAATATGTACCCATTTTTTTATCATTTACCCTTCGAGGTGAAGCATGAGGGATAGAAATGCGTAATCCCCAGGAAACGTACTCATCCTGCCAGCACTGTATCTGTGATATCTACATTTGTGGTGTATTGATGAGCACTGATGAGATTTTCAGAAGGGTGAAAGCCTGAAATGTTGTGAGACCTTCTAAAAAAAGACAGATTTGTGGGAAAAGGGATTTGAGGCTTCTGTGCTCCTTAGCAAGCCATTAGTAATGTGAACATTTATGTGTCCTCCATCCTCAGAACTGCAGTTCTACTTGTAGCTAGTGCTTCGTTTTAGCATTTCTTCCAGCATTAAACGTCCCAAGCAGATATACTGACACAGCACAGCCTGTTACAAGATTGCCCACGCTAGAAGAGTTGTGCAAATTGCTTGTATAATTATTCTTTCCTTTTTGAGCTCTTTCTCTGTATTTTTGTTCTCATTTAGCTGTTCTCACACAATGATGTGCATTAAGCGTTCCCTTCAGCGTGTGAACGTCAAGATAACCTGAGGTTAAATTATAGCTTGCTAAAGAGAGGCCTTGAAACATGGGATGTTTTGCTTCCATTTCCCTCCTGCTAGAGGTGGGGGTAGGGACCAGAGAGATGAGGAAGAAGTTTAGCAGCAGCCTTAAGTGAAATATCCACATCCTAGCTTTGCGATTTTGGTCTTTATTCAGGCTCTCACACAAGGTGCGCGCTGTGCTCGTGTGTGTTAAACAACATCTGAAGAAGTTGGAAAACATTAGCATTGTAAGCACCGTGAGAATATACAGGGGACGGTCCGCGTCTCTGCAAGTTGTGATGTGAAGAAACAAGTTGCATTTTAAAGCTGTGTTTAATGCTTGGAATAAAAGCTGTTTTCTTAACAGCTGAGAACAAAACATTTTCCAAAACGAAGCTTAGATGCCTGGGCTGTCCCCAGTGGCCTGATGCCCTGTGAAATGGGGAAGGAAGATGCCACTTTACAAAGCTTTCCTCCCTTAATGGAAGCAAATGTCTTGATGGCTTTTTGGATACTTACTTTCTCACACTGTAGGCAATGTTAAGAACTCGCCTGCTGTGCTACAAAAACATCACTTTCAGAGGAATAGTCCTGAAATATCTTTTTTTTTTCACTGAATCTTTTTGTGTTCAGTTGACCAAGGCTGGTCATCAAGCCTCTGCACTTTGCCTAGTACATCTGGGGAGGGGGTGCTCTCAGTAAATCACTTCTCTGTGCTAGTGATCAGTTTTGTCCTGACTTTACTTACCTTTCAAATGAGCATTCAGCCACCTTGCTCAGACTTGTACACATGGAAATTGAAGTATTAAAGAGACAAGTGAAAATTAGGCCAAGTTAATTAAGAAGCTTCTCTGCTCCAATGTTTTATTATGAGTTTTGTCAAAGCTACATTTCAGGGTAAATGTGAAGGATCCACATGCTCCAGCTCACCTAGATCAGTCTCAAGATGAGTTGATCAAAACTGATAACTGTCATGCCTAGACTAATCAAACATGGGGTTTTCTGCTCATGTTATTAGATGTGCCTATACCCTTGATTGTAAATGCATGTAACAGGCTAGACATACTAGTGTGAATGAGTGGGGACTCTGGATGTATTTATTGTCTCTGCTCAAGAAGGACACAGAACTGCTGGAGAGAGTGCAGCACAGAGCCACAAAGATGATGGAGGGCGTGGAACATGTCCCTTGTCAGGAAAGGCTGAGGCACCTGGGTCTCTTTAGCTTGAGAAAAAAGGAGATTGAGAGATGACCTCATTAATGTTTACAAATATGTGAAGGGTGGGTGTCAGTAGGATGGAGCCAGGCTCTTCTCACTGGACAAGGGCAAGGGGCAATGAGTGTAAGCTGGAACATAGGAGGTTCCACATCAGTATGAGAAGGAACTTTTTCGTGGTGAGGGTAACAGAGCGCTGGAAGGGGCTGCAGAGGGAGGTTGTGGAGTCTCCTCTGGAGATATTTAAAACCCACCTGGACTTGTTCCTGTGTCACTTGGTGTAGCTGATCCTGCTGTTGTAGGGGGATCGGACTGGATGATCTTTCGAGGTCTCTACCAAACCCCAGTTTGGTGATTTTGTGATTTCACTCCCAATTGACTCCCATGATGTTTGAGAGTCTGCTTAGAGCTGAGCATGCTGCTGAACTTAATGCAAGCTAGAACACATGAAGTTTCACCTCATTGTGAGGAAAAACATCTTTACAGTAAGGGTTATTAAATATTGGAATGGGTTGCTCTGGGAGGTTGTGGAATCCACTTCTCTGGAGATGTTTCAGACCCGTCTGGATGTGGTTTTGTGTAGTTGAGTTAGGCTTTTCAGGTGATTATGCTTTTCAATAATTTGTCCCCTACTTGAGCAGGAGGGTTGGACCTGCTGGCCTTTGCAGGCCCCTTCCAACCCTAATATACTGTTCAAACCGCATGTGTAACCTTGCAAGACTTGGAAGCCAAGTTGCCACAAAACATGTAGCACACAACACTCCACAAAATGTCAATGCAATAAAACACTGTTGCCATCCTGTAGACAGCTCACACAGGTCTTGCAGTTCTCAACATGACTCTTGCCAAGGGAAACAGAACAATGACACATTGCTGCACAGTCTCAGTGTCTGCAACAGCTAGTCACTTTTCTGGGGTTGGATGTCAGTAAAGGTGGCTCAGGTATTCTTTTGTGAGGGACGAGAAGCACCTTCTGAAATGGAATCTGGGCTGCCCAAAAGGAAAGCAGCTGGAAAGTGAGAAGGGAGGAGAGCTGGGTGCAACACTGAATTGTTACTCACCCATTCTCTCAAGGCTGTGCAACACTGAATTGTTACTCACCCATTCTCTCAAGGCTGAGCTTGTCAAGGACAACCCCAGTGATGAGGAACCCTCCTTAAAAGCACTCTTTTCTGTCCTCTTGTGTAGAGGTAGCATCTGTAAGGGTTAAGGTTAGAACCTTTTGGGGAAATGGACAGAAGATTGCAGAGAGAAGATCAGAGAACGACAAGACACGGTTTCCCACAGGCTCCGCTTTCTCTGCTAGGTAATAACCAACTGACTACACGTAGTTGGTAAATCAAGGGTCTTGCTGTTTTAAAGCAGAACCGTGCAGCCCTAAATAGTGAAGAAGAATAGTGTTATTGAACAGCTGCAGTGCTACAGTGAGTACTTAAATGCCAGATTAAAAAACCCATATACCAAATATATTTTCTCTTGGAGAGAATGTTTACCTTGATGTCCTCTAATGAAAAATACAGCTAAAAGATTTATAATTACAGTGGCACATTTAGAAAGGATTTACAAGTGTCAATGTATCTACTGAGTTGAAAGAAAATCCATTAAGTTTTGTCCCCTAAAAATGGCTGTTGCCTTCTCTGTTCCCAAATAAAATAAAGAGTAGGTATTTCTGCTGTGAACATTCATTAAGTGCTCGTTAAGCATAATCTAACTGACAGCAGAGCTTCAAGACACAAATCACTCATGTATCCTCACACCAGATCATTCATTTAAATGGGTACTTGTCTCTTTTTTTTTTTTTTTTTAAATGATGCATTCCTGTTGCAAGAAGAGATGTTTGATTGCTCTTTACAGGTAAAATTTTTCCCCTTTTTAAAAACCATTAACAATAGAAGAGTGACATTCTCCATTTAAATGGTGTGCAGATAAGACAGAGAGAATTTTTAAAGACATTTGTGCACTTGTTCTTTCAATGGAAATAATTATTTAAAAAAAAAAAGCCTCAAGTTAAAGGATGTTATTGCTCCCTTTCCCCAAATAAACTTCTTATTACACAAAAGACTGAACATAAATGAAAAATTTTAGTCTAGAGCGAACCAGAAAAAAAATTTAATTCTACTGGACTATTAAAGGAAATTACAAGTATACACTGTTTTTATCTTTGTTTAAAGGCTCAAACATTAGCTCCAAGTCTTTTGAATTTTCTGATTCTTGGTGGAAGAATGAGATAAGGTGGAGTCTAAATGCATTACTGTGTCCATCACATGACTGTTAAAGGGAACAATGTTTATCCTAAAGGGAAATTAACACAGGGAGGAATATTTTCCTTGCCTGATGTGGAGAAAAGGATGATATTCCATTTAGAGGTCAGCTTGTCATTGCCTAACTCAGCTGCTTGGTAAAGGGGTGGGGCAGTTGTCACAGCAAAATCTCGTCACCTACTACACTCATGCTTGTTGGATGAAAAGCCACAAGAGACCTTTTTCTGAAACAGGAGCAACTAATCAATGAATCAATTTCTTGACTGTTGCCAGTCACCAACACCACACATACATTTTAATGTTTCTAGAGATTCTGTTGTTAATGTCCACACAGAATCACAGAGTTAGTAGATCCTGAAGCCAGTATCTCTTAGAAGTATATGCCAGGGTCCACAGTATGTCTTTGGTGTCTTCCCATGTCTATGCAGCCCTAAGGCAGTGATAAAGCAGCAGGATTGTTAAGTCCTCTGCCTGCTCCAAGGATTACTAGGTGTAGGAGTATCTTCCCCGCACAAGAAAAGCAAATCTGGAAACCCTCCCTCTTGAGGATTTGCAGCTAAGCCCGCTGTGCTGGTGAACTAGGTACTAGTCTAGAGCAACAAGTGATCTAATAAAAGACAGTTGCACCCATAATTTTGTGTATCAGAGTAGAAGTGTCTATATCACATGAGTTCATCAGTCTATTTTGCATCCCACTCCTCTTCCTCCCCTTGGGGAGGACAGTACATCAACAAATCATGCAAATTGAGGTTACCGATGTCTGTCTTTGCATTAACGTGCTCTCTTGGGAGCAGTTTTTCTCCTCTCCATGGAATATTTTGCTATAATTTAAAGTCATCATACATCATCATCCATTTGCATTCCTGCAGTTTAGTGTATTTTAGAGGTTGTTTGTAAAGCAGCTCTAATTCACAGGTGTAGTTTAAACAGTTATGGATCAGATCCAACTCTCAGGGACATCCATTGTGACATTTCTGCAAGTTCAGTTCACTCTGCAAAAGTCAAATAGCATGGTCATAACGAAGGGATGCTGAATGTGACTAACCTGTCACTGAGCTCAGGATCAAGACATTGGTCTTTATTTTCTCATCTGATGCAGAAACTCTCAGAAGAATTCTGTGAACACCACGATTCCATACACTTGAAACATGTCACATTAACTTGCAAAGAAGACGTGGGGGCTGGAGATTAAAATTACTTTACTGGTTGTCCATACAGTATTAGCAGTGGAGTGAATAATTCTTCTTTTAATTCCATGGCAGCCTGGTGGATCATATCACATCAATTCAATGTACAAGGAGGATACATCTAGAACATGTAAAAGTGTTTTTTCTGGATTCTACAGAAAACAGAAGGGATCAGATCCAGTTTTTTTGCCACCTGGGAGAAACTCATCTCCCTGCTCCAACAAGAAGTAGTATCTTATATTTAGAAAGCAGTTGACTCTGTCTGTCTCGAGGAGCTAATGTGGTACAACAGCATTTCTGACTGCTTCAGAAAATAGCCAGCCGTATGAGCAGTGATGTGAGAACCAAAGCCGTCTGGCTCACTAACAGAGCCAGAGTATTTCTTCCCACGTGAGTGTAAGCTTGATGTTCTTAACCTTTTCCCTCTTCTACAAATGTGCTGAAGCTGAGAGGACACATATCCTCTAACTGTACTCCAGGACTGTTAAAATGGTTTGCAAATACAGGTTATTGATAAATATAAATAAATATACTAAGTACTTCCCAAGCTGATCTCTAAACAATATTTATTATTGCTCCTGGGATGCAGCTTCACACTACAAGGACAGGGTCTTCTCCACGGAAGGACTTACAGCCCTTTTGCTTGTCCTGGCTTCAGCTGCTTGTGCCCCAAGTCTGACCTGCATAATGGGAATGAGGACTTTTCCCTGGCACATCGAAGGCTGCAAGGTTCTTGGGTGATACAGTTAGCAGATTGCATCATGCAGCAATTTCCTTTGATTAAGAGCTTTATAAGGAGGAGATTCTTGCAGCAAAATGCGCTATTAAAAAGCTTTTCTAAGATTTCACTTACCGGAATATGTTGGGACATTTATGTAGAAAGACATCAATCTTCTGCTCTTCTATGAAAACGGAAACAGTGGTATAAGGACTAAATCCTTTTAATTGGATATTCGTCAAGTTTGCTGCCAGGTTTGGGGCTTTTTCTCTGCTTGAGAGATCAAGTGTTCCTCAAGCACATTGAATAATGTGTATTTATCAATCCTGGTTCCTCTTTCCCACAGACAGCATTTGCACCGTATGCTGCATAGCTCAAGACCATGTTATGTCAGACTGCATCTGTATTTTTTGTACTGGTGTCTAGATCTGCCTTTCCACATGCCAGCAGAGAACCAACACATGCAACCCAGCAGCTAGTCTTTCTAGTGACTGTGAATAACCTGGGAAGTTTTTTCCTCAGACACCAGAAGACACCCTCATCTTTAACAGTGTTATGCAATTAATTAAATAATCATCCAGCTTCCCAGGGCAAGGTTGTATGAGCAGTACAAACCAGCCCTTGGTAATGTACATGCTGCGAGACTGGGAGATATTATGGCTGTGAGACTCAGGTCAGCTCACAGCTACAGCAGCAAAACTCCGTAGTTCAGTTTTGCTACGCTTTCTACAATACCCTTGGCAGAAGCCACACAGCTGGTGTGCTCTGCTTGTTATGCAAACTACAACCATGTCGCTGTGCCTTGTGTTTCCCTGTGTGTTTGACATACTCTTCTAGAGCTTTTGCCAGTTATGCAGGTCCTGTTCTCTCCTCGCCGATGCTGAAGCAGATGGTCATGCCCCCATGTGAGGAATCAACAATCCCCACAGCAATGACACTACTGCTTTCCCAAAATTCTTGGTCAGAGAGGTGGTTAATCCACATTGCAACTGGGTAAGTGGGTTCAGACAGCCCGTGTCCTCTGCCAGCCTAAAATCACACTATCATAAATCACTGCAACCAGGTTGTTCTCAGCTGTTCTACGGAAGAGCAGAAGGTATTCGCTCCACTGAGATGTGTCTCACTGTAGCCACCCACTAAGTTATCGCTGCTGGGATATGTCCTGCAGGCAGAGAACAGCCACAGAACATGCACTCCTTCCATGGGCTGTGGAGATGTAGGCAGGCTTGAATCAATCAGGTCAAAATCCTGGGACTGATGAGTGAGTGATCAGAAAATATTGGGAAGCTTCTACTGAAAAGTGGGAGCTGTTGACTGTAACTGAGAGGGCAGTAATAACTCACTGCATGCAGTTCAGAAATCTGAATGCTCGGGAACACCTTTAAATAAAAGCAGAGGGAAAAGCCCAGCGGTTTCCGGAGGCTGTGTGAGAGAGCTGAAGGAGTCAGTTTGACCTGTGTATTTTGCAGGACTTTTTCAAGAAGAGTGAGGAAGAGGGATGATTTTGATGGAGTTCCTGCAGCACACGGATAAATAGCCTTGTTCTGTAGTGTTTCTCCCAAGATGATAGCGCTTGAAGTGCAAAGATGAAACAAAGAAAGATGCAGCAAGGGAACAGGATATATTAAAATATCAAAACCCAGCGACAAGTCAGGTGTAGTTGAGTGCCTTCTCGGCCTTTTGATGCACTGTAATTATTGCACAGGGAAGATAAAAGCATTTCTCAGTACTTTGGGAACAAGTGTCTATGAGGCAAGAAATGGCACTTCTGCCTTTGGGCCAAATTCCTTGCTGTTTCAAAAGGTGAAACACGGCTGAGATAAAGGAACCCCCATCTGCTACCCTCAGTACATTGCTCACTTGACATCTTTGCATAAAAACTGTTAGTACGTGCCAGGCTTTGGAATATGCTTTCTCCCTCTCCTTACCAGTATCAAACAGCACAAAACACTGTACAGTTGGTGAGAGCTGGCTGGGGAGAATCTGGTCCCTCTCAGGTATTTTACTAATTTGCAGAATGAATAATCAGAAGAATGAAATACTACATATTTGAAAGTTGTAATTTCTAGATAATAACAAATTTTTAAATCATTCCTATCTGGCAGAGAACAGAAACATCACACACTCAAAATGCAATTTCTTGGGGAAGGATTTGTCTAAAATGCCATTTGAGCAGAGAGAGAAATACTTATTATCTGCTTTTGTTCACTTGCAATGACTTCTGAAGTGAAAATTTTAATACTCATTTTGGTCTCAGAAAGTATGCTGCACTTGATATGTGAATACTTACATTATAGTCTAATACAACGTGATACGTGCATTGTATTTTTGGTTAAATAGTGCTGATGATTAGATTGAAATTTGAAACAAGATAACTTTAAATGATTTTATTTTTTTAATATTTATTGCTGAACTGCTCTGCTCTAGTCAATTCTTTGAGTTAGAAAAATGAAGCAGATTCTTGACCCACTGAAATCTTTGGGGTTGTGTACTTGTGCCTTCCCCTCCAGTGCAGAGGGTACAGCCTTAGTTTTCCTTCTTAATTTTCTGAGTAGTTTATTGTATCTGATGTGACAAACTATAGGAGGGTTTCTCTTACCTGGACAGATGGGCAAATAAACACTTGAAGGACAGCATAACATTTGCTTTAAAATTCTCACAGGCAAACGTCTACAACCCTAGGTTTTTTATACCAAACACTTCTTGGGAGACAAAAGAAATACTGGCAATGAGTTGCTCTCACTACTTGCCCAGCCTTAGTCCCATTTCTACAAGTTTCAGCACTATGCTTCTTTGTCTTTTGAGGAAGTAACAATGATTTTCCACCTTCACTTTTCAAAATCACCTGAGCTCTGAGCCTGGTACTTCCCTTGGGTATTTTCTGCAATTGGTAGCAATGTTTTCTTTCTCGATCCTTCTGTGTCTAAGCGTGTGCACCTCTTGCTCAAACGCAGCGCTTCCCCAGTGCCTCCCCGATGCATTCACATGAATAGAGCAGCAATCACACACCCGCAGGTCTTTACCCCTGGGGAGTTATTTGAGGTTTTGCCTATCTCTCTGAACAAAAGAAGCACAAGCTGAAAGTATAGAGTCACATCAGGAACGAGGTGGAAGGAAGAGAATTCCTGTAACCGCTTCAGTGAGGAAATTTTGTTTCATCATTAGCTGAAAGAAAATCCTTCTCACTTCTTCATTTTCAAACATCTTATGGATTTTCAGTTCTCACAAAAGATTTCATCATGCTCCTGACCAGCTCCTAATCAATATTTATTTGCTCCACAGGACTGAGTATATCAGGAAACAAAACAGGTGCCCTAGAGCTCAGGAAGGCGTGTTCTGGGTGAGTTAAATGGTGCAACACATAAGCATAAGCGGCAGTAAATTGCACTCCCAGCAAAGATAGCATCTTACAGTGTACAGGGGCACCGACCCTTGTTAGAGCAAAGATTTGCCCAGAAAACTATCTTTTAGGGAAACTGAACATGTTAGTGTGGGTGTGCTTCTCCACGGCTGGAGAAGTCTGAAATCTTCACCCCTTGTGCTGTCAATTGGAGGCGTTTTGCTGGAGCTGTTACACTCCATGACCATGATGATGTGATACCCAGTGAAAGGCTAAGTTTCTAACTCTTCCTTAATGAAAAGCATACACTGTGTAATGGCAGTATTAAAAAGTGCTGAGGATTGCTTTTCATTAATGCTGGCCTAGGGCTTTTATGTGCAAGGACCAGAAAAAGCTACTGACCATGGACTCTTGTGGTCAGTTCAGCTGAAGGCCAGCAAGAACAACCATCACAGGAATAACAGGCTGACAGAAAAACCAAAGGAGAGCTGGGAAGGCAGAAAACTCAGCTGCCATCTTCTGCAATGTTTCTGTAACACAGGAGAAACTCAGCTCCAGCTGGACATGCCCCTTTGTGAATAGACACGTGAAATAGGAATTTTTATGCAAATTGGTGTCAGCAGCTTTGGAAATAACCAGAGCTTGCAACAGAATGAGCAAATAGCAGGTGTGTTCAAGGGAAAGAAGTCTACACATTGAAGAATGACTTTGGGGAGGATAAATTGTTAGGCTTGTGAAGATGAAAGTATTTATTTGCACAGGTACAAAGTTTAAGTAGCTTTTTTGATTTACAGTTTTGAATTACAAAACGAGAATGTGCATCATGTTATGTTTAACTTAATAATCTGTTTAAAACGAATGTGATGCGACACCAATTAAGGCAATGTTTTTTAATGACTAGCTGCTCAGCCAGGTAAAAAACCGCGTAGCATGTTGTGCCATCCATTTTAAGTAGAACTTCACACAGACCTTCAAACGTGGGTTCTGCCTAACAAACGGTTGAAGCGATACATCCCTGCTTTACAAGGCGAAAGGGAATAGCGTGGGCAATGCGTGATCTGCATATGTGTGCACGTGTGTGCGTGCTCGCAGTGTTGAAAACACCAGATTATGCTGAGCTGATTAAACAAGTCTACAATTGCGTTACAGGAGACACTGTGATGAGAGCCAAAATGTGATTGGCAAAATATACATGACATATTGCAAAACAGATAAAATGATAACAGCTTTTTACTGAAGAGCATCTGCTATTCAGCTGGGAAATTAGGGTGGAATGCAACTGTTCTTATAAACCATAAAAAGGTGTTGCCATCATCAAGAATTTCCTGTCCGAATTTTCCAAGTGTGATCTTGTTTCTCTTGCTTGTATGTCAGAAAGTTAGAGTCTCCAACATTGTTACTCTGCTGTCTATGCTAGATAGAAATAAGTTTCTTCAACCACACCGCAGAATGAAGTTCTTATATCTTCTACTCATTGCCAGGTATGAGGACTAAAACAGACTGTCTGCATTGAATAAACTGGGTGGATTTTAAATTAGTTCAGTGGAACTGCATAAGAAAACATAATAAAGCTGGTGTTGCTGTGTGGCTTGGTCTAGGTGATCCTGCTGTGGGAGGGGGATTGGACTGGATGGTCTTTCGAGGTCCCTTCCAGTCCCTGATGATTCTATGATTCTTGTTGCGACGGTTTACCATTTGCTTCTATAGGGAAGACTGCACACACAGTCAGTATTGTTTGGTGTGTTGACCTGCTGGGACTGGACATATTCTGTCTGAATGCAGTGACCTTCAGGGGTTTCCATGAAGGAAAGATTGTTTCTTAAGCCAAATAATTAACCCCTGCAGGATGGATGTTGCTTCACTATCTATTGAACTGCTTTCACAGGGTGTAATGACTCACTACTTAATTGCTGTGTAATTCTGTTATTATCTGCAAATATTATTCATAAAGGAAAGAAATAAGTGCAAATGATCTGATGTAAACTGACCTAACTGTACTGACTTTTAGTAATCATGTGCTAGGTCCCTGGCTGGTGCAAATTAGCAATTTGAAAGGGCTATCCTGATTTAAGTAGCCTGCTAGGCATTCCCTTACAGGAGCAGAAAACATGAGAAAATACGACACACCCAATGCTCTCTATAGTCTGAACTCCAGCGGCGTGATGTCAGGGCAATCTAGATCCAAATTGTTCACCATGCTGCTGTCCTTTTTGGTCTATCCTGAATGTTCTGCTGCCTGACATGCCATGCAGCACTGACTTTATAGTCTACACACTGTAGTCAGAATAGAGCTTCAGGGTGCCCCTTAGACGCACAAGTTGATGTCATTTACCTGTCTTTTCGCAAACAAAGTCAAGATTTCCTGCATCTGCTTCAACTTACTGGCTGTCCTGTTCTCATTAAACTCATTAGCTTTATTGTTGTTTTTTTTCCTCCTAACTGGATTAGTTTAGGAAGTGCCTGTGTGCATTAAGATTTTCTTAGGGACCCAGCAGAAAGAAGGGACTTTACCATGTAACCCGAGCACTTCTGTTTGGACTGCTTCTACTCTGCCATTTCTCTTTATACAGAGGTTCACCCACTCAGCCTCAGCACCACGTTCTTACATCAGTGCCCCGTTGAATTTTAGTTCAGTAGGAACTCAGATAGGAGCTGTTTTGTTTTCTTTCACTATAATGTGTAAACATAATCTGTGAATGCATGAAAGTGCAACTTTTCTGTCTGAGAGGAATGTTTCTTACCTCTAGGATCTGTTCTGCGTGCTCATCAAACACCGCCACGTTCCCCATTATCCCATGTGAACACAGGTTAAAAGGAGTTTAGCACATGCTGGACAGCAGCTTATTCTGATCGTTGGTCCCCCAAAACACCTTTTTCAGCATATTTCTTGTGGCTTTAAAAATCATTCCTTACCCTCTCTCAAAATTGTTGCATCTGAAAGCTCGCCTCAAGAGAAACAACAGCTGGTAACTTCTTGCCATCAGGTCTTCTTCTTCCAAAGCTCATGGGTACTGTCAGATATTGCTTGTCTGAGAGCTAATTTGTGCTTCTATTTTTCATATGGTTGAGTAGATTAATGACCTGGCAGAATGGCGCCATTGCCAAGTCCAGGAGAATTACTTGGTTGAAGGTGAATAGAAAAATGGATGAGTAGCCTTGTAGGAAAGAATGAAGGTGACTGTAATGCTCTGTGCTCCAACAGTGTGCTGCTAATAGAAAGGCAGGCAGTGGGCCATAAACTCCAAGGCAACTGAGGATTTTGCTTAGCTGACTATGAGAGACAATATTTGGTCAATCTGTGCACCGGGGAAGTACAAACGTGAAGGAGCTTTTTCCCTCACCTTGTGTGAAACATGACTTTGAGGTTATATAAAAATAATTGAAATTAAAAGGAAAATGAGGGGGGAAAGAGTGCAGAGATATTCTGAGATAGCATGCATCAGTCAACACATTTTTCCAGACTCCTTTTTGTTAGCAGTCCAAAGACTTAGCTTGGGACTAATAGATCCAAAAGATGAGTCAGAACTGACTATTGAGACAGGGACAAACTTAGCAGGAGGCTTTTACATCATGTCACCCAGATTGGTATTTACAGGTAGCTAAAAATGTAGGGAAGATACTCTCTTGGATCTCACTATTTCCATATTCGAGGCAGTAGTGATGTTGATTCAGCAAAACCCTTGTTTTTCTTCACTTGAGCTTTGAAGCACCTAAATTCTTGTCTTTGGGAATCATAGAATAATTTAGATTGGAAAAGACCTTTAAGATCATTGAGCCCAACCACCAACCTACAAGCACAAGCCCATCACTAAACCACGTCCCTCAGCTCCACATCCGTACAACTTCTAGATGTGTCCAGAGATGGTAATTCAAGCTCCTCTCTGTGCAGCCTATTCCAAGGCCTAATGATTCTTCCAAAGGGTTTGTCCTAATGTCTAACCTAAATGTACCCTGATGCAACTTGAGGCCATTTCTCCTTGTCCGGTTGCTCATTACTTGTAAGAAGAGACCGATGCTCACTTGCCTACAAGCACCTTTGAGGTAGTTGTCAACAACAACAAGGTCTCCTACCTCAGCTCACTTTTCTTCAGACTAGACAGCCCCATCTCCCTCAGCCACTCCTCATAAGGTCTGTTCTGCAGATCCTTCACCAACCTCGTTTCCTCTCTTCGGACCTGTTCCAGCACCTCAACATCTTTCTTGTACTGAAGTCTTCTGAGGCCCTTACAAATTCAAACCATACAGTGACAATGTGATACTACAGACCCATTTAATTAAAAGCTCAACATCTCTTCGAAACTTTTATCTGTCCTTTGGACTGAGGACTCTTTTCTAGTTCTGCAAACACACTCATTGCAGTGATCTGCCCTGCTTGATTCAAATTCTTTAAAGCCTCAAAGCTTTTCAGTTGCTTTCTTTCACTGTCTGCTTGTGATGGTGATGTATTCCCTACCTGTTTCTACTGTCTTCTTTCAAAGGCACTTGTAGGGATTGCACAGACCTGCAGCATTTTTCAAAACTCACACTTTGTTCAGTTCTGCACAATTGATGGAGGTATAATTTTTGTTAAGCTTCGACACGTGTCTCTTCCTTGGGGAAATCCACTACATGAGCTCTGTGCCACCACACTTTGGAACAGAAATGCATTTCTCTCTACATCTGATGAGGAGCTAAAAACTGAAGCAGAATTTAACCACAACTTTTTTTCCCCAGTGCTTCAGAAATTGTTCCTGTACAAACAAAAATCAAAGCCTGTGAATTGTTTGGTCTTATAATTTTTATTACACATTATGGAAGAGTTCAGGAACAGTCAGTAAGTTGAAGTAGAACCAATTCTCATCTGTTGTTATGGTTACCAGGAGTAGAAAATAATTTCCTGTAATTTATCTTAAGATCATTTATGTCGGATACAAACACAGATTAAGCTGAATACCATGGTAATTTCTTCTTCAATTGTGTTAGGAACCATAAGACATTCATTTTTACTTCATAAATAAGGGTTACATTATGTCATGCTCAGTCAAAGAAGATAAAATGAATCTAATTAAGTGCCATAAGAAGATCACTTTGCTGTTTTTATTGCTGCAATAAAAGTGCCCTTACCTTCTTATTCTTAGAGAAATGACAGAAATTATTATGGAAATAGGATGAGATCAAGTAAGTCTTGCTTGACCTAGACTTGGATGCAACAATATCCTTGTGTCAGTGATTGTTGAAGTGAATAAGCAGTTCACAAAATCTGATGGGCTAAGGCTCATAAGGGATGCACTTGCTTTATTAGAATGAATGAAACCATATGTAAGCCCCAGACAGGTCTTGTTTATTGCATTTTATCTAAACAATATCATCTTTTTATTGATCTATAGGCCTCAGCGGTGATGACGGCAAACAAGTCTTTCAGATTGATGACTGCAGGTCTCTAACATTGATTAGTTGATGTGTGCATAAGTGAAAAGGACCATTTAGGATTAGTGGTATGTTTATACCAGTGTAACAATCTGGAGGGTCCTTTGGGGCATTGAAGAGCTCTGCAAGGAAATGAGAAGAATGCAGAGCCCTAAAGAGGACAGGTTAAGAGAAAGCCTGTTAAACAGTATCCTGAAGACATACCCAGTGAGTTGCCAGAGCCACTAAAATGCAAGAAAGAAGTTCAAAAACCCCAAACAACAAAACAGAAGTATTCTGTGAAAATATGTCATAAACCTTGGAGTGTTGGAGTAGGCTCATTTTGTCTAAAGCAGAGGAGCGTTTGGGTGGTAAGCACTAACAACACCTGGCCTAAGTGACAGACACTTGATGCTGCTCTGGCAGAGGGATAGGACTAGATGATCTTTTGAGGTCCATTGCAATTCCTGATGTTCTGTGATTCTGTGGATAAATCCAGTATCCTGTGTCTTCTCTGGTCACAGTGGAGTGGCAAATGAGCCAGGACCTCAAGAGCTGCATGACTGTCTACCACCTGGGTTCGACCCGGTGCTTAAGCTGTGGGCCAGCCCATCTCTCTCCAATTCCAGTGTGAGAGTGACTTGGAGTGGTAGAATTTGCCCACTGCTACCATCAGCCACAGGTCCTCAGCCAAAAGGATCCCAGGTAGGGGTTCAAAACCAGATGACAACTGCACAGTGCTTCCCTTCTGGAAAACTTGGAACATGAAGTTTTGATTGAGATCTTCTGCAGAAAGGACTGATTTGTTCATATCCAGGATGGCGGATTTTCAGGAAAAGTTGAATCTTTCTTTGTGGAAATTTCTCCTAAAGGCAGATGTGAAAACCAAACCTTCTGCCAGCATTCTTTGTCAATAAAACTCTGGACCTAGTCCTAATGAAATAAAGTTCCTGCAGCAAATGGAGTGGATGAACGCCTGACTTCTTCAGAAAACCGTTTGTGTAAGAATGTGCATTAGAAATGTATTTTGAAGACACGCAGTCATCTCCTGATCAGTTCCTCAGGTGAAAGAGGCCAAAGATTGTCATCGTTAGAAAACATTGCCTGAACCCAAAGCTAACTAGCAGAAAACCCCCACAAACGTGGTGAGTCAGACAGTTTCCTGCAGGTACTCTCATCTGAACATCTGTGTAGTGGGGGTGTTTTTTCTGTAACTATTCCTTTGCACAGCATGTTTTTGAAAATCCTGAGGATGAGTTCCGCTCTGAAAAATTCCCGTGTGGCTGACATCAGAACTTAACTGATAGACCCGTCCACCTTTTCATATAATCACATCACATCTTGGCACAAAATCTCACTCAAAAGGCTGCCCAGTTCGACGGTGTCTCCACACAAGTTTATATTTTTGTATGGGCTTAAGACCCACGCGAAGACCTCTTGATCAGGAGAATGCTGTCTTTGCCATTTTGACTTTAGTTGATCTAGCAGAGATGTGAAGTGCCATAAAAAAATCCAATAATGTTAATTTATTTAATTTCCTGAGGTGGAAGTGACAAAGAGCCAAGTACACATGAAAGCTGATGCACAAGTTGAAAATCAAAGATATTGCCAAGGTGACTGCACCTTCCATGGAGCTAATCCATATCCAGTGAAGGCTTCTGAAATGTTTTACCTGCTTCAGTAAATGTCTTTTCGGTGCTAATAAGGAGTGAGGAAATGAGGGGAAATATTTAAGGGAAACATCTCATAGCTGCAATTGCTGAGCCAGATCCGCTGCTGAAGTAAGGCCCAGATATGATTAACACCAGCTAGGGTGATGCCTCTTAGCACTGTGCCATTAAAATTCCTGAGTGCAGGAGCCAACAAAGGCAGTTTAAAGCGTATTGGAAAATTATTTTTAATTCCATTTTAAAAACTCATTTCATGCATTGTTGTGTCATCTATTTTAAAAATTACAGGCTAAGTAGAAAAACCAGAACGTGACACCAGTGTCTGAAATCACAGTCCCCAGGGCAGAAGTACGTGACTGACCTGTAGTCACTTGCTGGGTCCGTCTCGGCCGTTCAGCAGACTAGTATGCAGGAGAGGCATGTGAGTACTCGTGTAAGAAGTAAAAGGTATTTGATGGAGAACTGTATTAGAGTAAATAAATAACAGTGAGATGTCTCACGCTGTGAAGTTGTGACTGAAACTTAAATAGCCATTTCTACCTCTTGATGTAACTGTTGACCTTCTGGAGCCAGCTCTTTGTTGATAGTCTATATTGAGTCCCGGACAACAGTATCTTTCAATTCATTGATCCCCAAGAGATTTAAAGCAGTCATAGAATCATTTTCCTCTGCCGCATGCCATTTATTTCTCTGATGGATGAAGCAGTCTCTTCTAAACTCCCACTGTGCATTAAATATTACAAATTAAAATAAGCCACCCCATGTCTAAACAAAACAGTAGCCACAAGGGCAGAATGGCATCAGGTTATTTACTAACATTTTTCTCAATTATGAAGAAAGACTCTCATAACCAGAATCTAATGCAGTATTGCTGCCTATTCTTAGAAAATATGTGTGAATATTAAAAAAAAAACCAGTTCCTGAAAATGAGAATTAATTGTATTCCAATGTGCTTAGTGGGTAGGGAACACTACAGAACTTCTTACACCTTGCTTTATTACTTAATCATGTTGGCTGAGCTGGAAATGCCTCTTGTGTATGTATTCAGGATGATTAGACTTGCAGCAAGATATTGACTGGAAAAATTACAATTTATAAGAAATGAGTTTTTGCCAATTTCTTTTTTCTTGTGAATGAACATGGCAGGGAAGATACCATTAGCCAGGAATTTAACTGTGTTAATGCAAGGCTTTTTTACAGTATAAATCTCTAGTTTCCTCCATTCTATCCACCTTAATATATTTTATTTCACAAAGAACAGTAGCAAATCTTGCATTTGAGGTTTGATTAAACTTCTGGATTCAACCACACTTCTGGATTCTGTCAGGTCTAGCCTGTCTGAACCGAACCTGTCTGAACTGAACAGAAAACAGTTTTTGCTTTTTTGGACTACAAGGTATCTCCTACTTCCCCTGTCCGTGGTGTCTACCACTATTCTTCTCTCTCTGAAAAGACCCCGGACATTTGAAGAAGGTTGGTGGCTTTCATTTACATTGCCCTATTTCAGAATTTTTAACAGAAAGATGATGTCTTGTGCAGGAATATAAGCAGGGTGGGAAGCACATAGAAACAGGCTGCTGGTGGTCATCCCTGTGCCACCCTTGTCTTGTTGTGGTCACTTCACTACTGTATGTCAGGATCATTCATTCAGCTTATGAATGTCGACACGAGCCTGCCTGTGGCCTGTGCCCTTAGGAGGCAAAAGTCTAGCACTTGAGTATGTGATGCTTAACCTCTGGATTAGTTTTGCATAAAGTGGTTGCCAGCTGCCTAATAAAGTCATGGTGGCTTGGAGGCAGATGGTTTTGTGCTGAAGGAGAGGTGATACAGAATATCTCTATGTGATATGAAGCCCATTGCTGTTTTATTTTCATCAGACACCTCTTCAAAGCTGACACACATAAGCACCACCAGGTCCTGTCTGAAAGAATGTCACTGCAGACTTTCAGCTGCTCAAGTTCTTGGCTTGCACAGACACAAAGCACTTCTTTGTGCTGCAACGTACTTTTTTCAATCCCTTAACGGGTGACACAGACTTTGGAAAGCCATAAAATGACTATATATTAAATACTGAACAGACTGTGTGAGGAAAGTGTGAACAAATCAGTTTTTACTGTCTTAAATAGGCCCTACAACTGCTTTCATTTGTGCTCTCCTAACTTCTCTCCCCGAAACCCTTTGATGGATGGAATTGGTTTCCTTCAGTAGTCTCCATCACTTTGTGCTCATGCACACAGAGATGGGCTCTTAAGCAACCCCTCAGGGTGTTTTTTTAGTTCTGACACATTTCTGGAAGCATACATCAGCAATAGGTTTGTGAGGAGTTTGTACATATAACACTGGAAAAAGTGGTTTGTCAGGCATTGTGCTGGTTAAATTGGATTAGGGACTGGCTATACGGTAGAGCCCAGAGGGTGGTGACTACTGGCGCAGTCTAACTGGAGACCTGTAACTAGCAGTGTGCGCCAGGAGTCAGTCCTGGGTCCAGTGGTCTTCAATACCTTCATTAATGTTATTGATGATGGAACGAAGTGTCTACTCAGCAAGTTTGCTGGTGGTATCAAACTGAGTGGATTGGCTGATTCACCTAGTGGCTGTTGAACTACTCAAGAAGATTTGCACAGGCTGGAGAGTTGGACTAGGAGGAAATTGATGAGTTTTAACAAAAACAAATACAGCGTCCTTCACCCTGGTAGGAATCATGGGGTGCATCCATACACATTAGATAGTGACCAGCTAGAGAGCACACCTAGTGAGAGGTTTCTTGGAGTTTTTGTGGATAACAAAGTAAAAATGCGTCAGCGATGGGCCCTTGTGGTCAAGAAGGACAATGGGTTGTTGGGATGGATCAAGAGGAGTGTTTTCCAGCAGATCAAGGGAAGTCATTCTATCCCTTTATTCTGCTTTAGTGAGGCCATTACTGGAATATTGTGTCCAGTTCTTGTCTCCCCACTTCAAGAGGGATAGAGAATTAATTGAGAGAATTCAACCCAGAGCTACAAGGATGGTTGAGGGCCTGGAACAACTGCCTTATCACAGAATCACAGAATTACTCTGGTTGGAAAAAATCCCTGGGATCATCAAGTCCAACTACCCACCCTACCTTACAAGTTTACCCCTAAGCCACATCCCTCAACACCTCATCCAAATGATCTTTAAACACATCCAGGGATGGTGACTCAACCACCTCCCTGGGAAGCCCATTCCAGTGCCTGACCACCCTCTTTGTGAAAGTATTCTTCCTAATATCAGGTCTAAACCTGCCCTCTTGTAACTCGAACTCATTCCCTCTTGTTCTATGACTAATTGCTTGTGAGAAGAGACCAGCATCAACCTTTCCACAACATCCTTTTGGGTAGTTGTAGAGAGTGATGAGGTCTCCTATCAGTCTTCTCTTCTTCAAACTAAAGAGCTCCCATTCCTTCAGTCTTTCCTCATAAGATTTGTTTTCCAGTTCCTTCACCAGCTTAGTTGCCCTCCTCTGCACTTTCGTCAGCACCTCCATATCTGTCCTGTATTGAGATGCCCAAAACTGGACACAATACTCAAGATGTGGCCACACCAGTGCTGAATACAGGAGGAAATGTATTATGAAGAGAGATTGAGAAAATTGGGACTCTTTAATTTGGACAAAAGAAGGCTATGAAGTGATTTAATTAGTGTCTATAAATACATGAGGGCTGGGTATCAAGAAGAAGGGAATACTGTCTTTTCGGTTGTGACAGACAGGACATTGGGTAATGGATGCATGCCTGACCACAGGAAGTTTTACCTCATTATGAGGAAAACCTTCTCTACAGTAAGGGTTATTAAATATTGGAACAGGTTGCCCAGGGAGGTTGTGGAGACAATTTCCCTGGAGATGTTTAAGACCCATCTTGATGTGGTTTTGTGTACTTGATTTAGGTTTTTTAGGTGGTTACGCTTTTCAATAAATTATATCCTGCCTGAGCAGGAGGGTTGGACCTGTTGGCCTTTGAAGGCCCCTTCCAACCCTGATAAAATGTGTAAACTGCATGTAAACTGTGTAAAATGTGATTCAACCACTTGTGGGGATTGTGCGTTTCATTAGGAGCTTATGGTCAGAGGATGAAAAGGGCAAAATCGTTCTGTGGGTCCCAGAAGTAGAAGAGGCAAGAAGAGGTAGGTTTTGTGAAATATTCTTTTTGCTGTTTATCAGTTTCTAGACTGATTCATCCACGAACTGAAAGTGCTGTCTGGCGTGCATGTGTACTTTCACCTGTGAAAGACAGTTACTGGAGCTGTGAAGTTGATACGAAGAATCTATAAACCCCTCTTTGGACATTGCCCTTCCCACCTCAGCACTAAAATTCTCTTTCCAACAGAAAGTCCAGACTATCCAAGACTGAATAAGTAAAGGACAGGTTCTATTTCTGTGACTGCTGTATTTCAGTGGTTCCAACATGGAATATTTTACTGTCTTGCAACTCTTTAATGCATTTGCTGCTGTGACATTTCGGGAAGGCAGGGGACTCGGAGCTGGCTAACAGACACCCTCTGGGACTGGGGTGAGGTGGTGTACTGCTGGGTATCACAAAAAGCTGTGGATGTCTCCAGACACTATGCATTAATCCAGTTACAGGTCTTTTAATGGATAAAAAAGCAAGACAAAGTTGTAGTGCAATGTGGAGAAAGCTGAGTGAGGCTGACTGCAAATTCAGCAGCCCGATAGGATGCAGTGTCAGTCAGAAACCAGCAGCTTGATTTGCACCGCATCTCAACACGGTCAACATCAAGCTGCAACAATTCAAGAAATATGAGTTTCTATTTGTCTTTTGCATATAGAAGTTTCAATAACTACCCTGATGCAGTGAGAGTCTTTGATACTCTCATGGCAGGATATTATCTTAATTATCATATATGATTTTGTGATTTTAATTGTATAATTATTACAACATGGAAAGACACAATTACATTTTGTATCTTCTTAAGAATTTAATTTTATTGCATTTTTATTACTGTTTAATGATATGGTAGTTTATCATAAGAAGTTAGAAATGATTAGAAATAATATTATTATTACATGTTTTTAAAATATGATCGCTGTACTGTTTCATCACTTTGGCATACAACTATCCTAAACATCCTTTGGAAAATGAAAGGCTGTAAGCATTTTGAGAATAACCAAGTTACCACCAATGATGCTGAAAATTTTTGCGCTGTAGCTGTTGCCTGCCCTACAGAATAAATGAAGCAGCCTGTGATGGCAAGTGAGTTCAAAGC
>VXBP01009201.1:4672-28152 GCA_013400115.1 Rhinopomastus cyanomelas | reverse complement strand
CCGTAATGATTCTATGATTCTATGATTCTATCCCAAAGTGAATACAAGTGTCAGCTCCTTCATAAACCAGATTTGAATTCTGCACTGAATATTTCTTGATGATAGAGTCAATTTTTTAAATGCAATAGAAGACGTGTTTTAATTTCACTTTCTCATCATGTTCAAGGATAGATGTCTATATGAAAACACAGGGACAGTCTCTGGCAACCAAAAACATAATTAGCTTCCAGAAAGGTTAGTGTTTTATTTTTCTTATTCCCTAATGAAAATTGAGCTAATCGAAAAACTACTCATGTGGCTCAGTTCAAAGAACTCTGAATTTGAGCTAAGTCAAACACAAGGAAGAAATATGTTTCATAGGCAGAGTGTGGGTAATATGTCCTGAGGGGGTTAGCAGTCACTCGTTCAGTAAGGTCAACTTACGTATGAGGCAGGGACATTTAGCATGAAAACAATGTTGATAATTCATGTGCTAAGCTGAGTGGGGGAATGATAAGAGACAGTGGTGGGGAAGAAAATACCCAACAAACTCAGCCACTAGTCAGAGAAAATGTAAGAAAAAGTCCATGTAAAACAAAAGACCAATAGGATAGAGAGGTGCAAATACCAATGAAGACTTTTCTCATGAGTGCCCACACCGTTTCTGTCTTACAGTATGATGGTGATGCTGGTTTCTGTTATTTGCATACTGGCTATGTCAAGCCAAAGTGACTCACTGCAGAACCAACTCATATCTCACCAGCCAACTGCCTACTGTTTAATTTCACCACAGCAAATAAAGAGAAGCAAAGCCCTCTGGATAAGCACGTGCAGTAGTGTTACGTTAGGAAGAGAATGGACAAGGTACTCATGATCTAAAAACAGAAGGATTCTGCTATTCCAGCCTTAAAGTCCTGAGGAATTTTTCTTTGTGAAACTTTCTCAAAGGCCTAATGTCTCCTGTAAAACCTCGTAAGAACCTAACTAATGCTATGCTTACGTGGGATCCAGAAACTTGCGCCTCCCTATGAAACAGTAGGAGTATTCAGTATTTCCGAAGCCATCACAGATGTGGCTTCTTCGCCTGACATTTTCTGGTACAAACAGGTTATTGCACTATATGTCAAAGAGCAGAGCAATGGGAGAAAGGCCACTAATGGGGTGGAATGTGAGTGCATTCACTGAGGATGACAGGCTTGTGATAAACTCCTTTTTCTGCTCCTCAGGTTTAAATATCAATGTTCTCCCTCACTCAACTGATTAGTGCTTTAAGTGCAGTGATGAGGGGAAAGCAGATATGAGGATCAATGCCAAAGAAGCAATATTTCTTGTCCTCATGTGCCTTCTTTCATGTTTCCTTGAGAACAGTAAGAACTCCCTCCAGTGCTCACTCCAGGACAACCCTGTTGTGTGACCTGCTGAGTCGCTTTAATTTTCTGAGATGCCTCTCAATTACAGAATAGATCAGGATGCTGAGATCAGTATCACAACAGCCCTACTAGTTGAAGATGTCCCTGCTCATTGCTGGAAGATTGGATCAGATAACCCTTTAAAGGTCCTTTCCAACTCAAACTATTCTATGGTCTTCCCAAGCGCAGAGGTGAGGCTGACAGGCTGAAAATTTCCAGAGTCCTCCTTTCTATCCTTTTTTAAAATGTGTGAAAAGTTTCCCTTTTTGAGTCACCAGGGAGTTACCTGACTGCCAGGACTGTTTAAATGTCATGGAGAGAAGCTTGGAAACACTATCAGCTAGTTCCCTCAGGACTCTGGGATGTGTAAGATAGATCTCAGCATGCTGTCTCCCTCTTTTAGCTCAGCAGAAGCTTTGGGACATTTCATCTTGTGACTGGGGAACCCTGTTATGAAAGTGGAATCATAGGTTTACATTTCTGCTTCACAAAACACTTACAACTATTGAAATAAGATTGAAACCATCCCATTGAAGCAAAACTGGTTTTAAAGTGATCTCCTATTGTATGTTAGACCAAGTCCTTGCCCAGCTGAGCTGTGATAGTCTTCAGGGATGGAGAGTTTGCAGTCTCTGTGGATAACGTGTGAAGGGTTTGTGCGTGCGTGAGTAAATTTTACTTGTAACAAGCTGGAATTTCTCTTGTTACAAACATGATTATTACCTTTATTCTGCTGTGCACCTACGACTAAATTCTTGTTCTGACTTCCTCACACATACCCTTCAGGTAGCTGAACACAGCAAATAGGCATCTCCCTAGCCTTCCAGGCTAACAAACTCTGTTTCCTAAGCTACTCTTTGTTTATCATGGGATCCAGCATTACAACAATGATGGTGGCCCTCCACTGGACTTCCTCTCTCCTGTACTGTCAGACTTCAAACTGAACACAGTTCTTTAGAACTGCCAAGCAGAAAAGACTTATTACTTCATTTGCTTGATGGCCTATGCACTGAAGCAGCCCAGCATACCGTCCAGTCTGTTGTCCAAAGGCACCTCTAAGGATATTTGATGCATGGCTCTGTACTGCTCTACGGGACTATTCCTGCATAAAGCTTTTCTTTGAGTTGTTTTGAGCTTCCTGAGCTTCCTGGTAGCCTGTTACTCCGGCCTGATCCCTTTCTGGGTACATTATCTCTTACCTCTGGCTCTCTTTTAGTCTCAAAAATGGGAACTAGATCTTCTCAAGAGAAATCTAAGACCTTTGTATCAAATAATCCTTCAATTTAGTGTTACCTGTAAATTTGGCAAGGGTGTGCCCATAGTGCCCCAATCATTTGATGACAAACAATGTCAGTATCAATTGCCAAGGAGCACCACCTGGACTGCTGTCTTTGATCCTGACAATCCAGGTAATCTCCACCATGTAGTGGATACACTTATATCTGGCATGTAGACCCTCGTTTGACTGTCAGGATACTAAAGAAACTGGTTTTAAGGCTTTCCTGAAGTCAGTGTAAGTTATTTACTACCACCGTTCCCATGTCCACAGAGACTGCCATTTCATCATGGAAAGCAGTCATAGCGGTCAAGTACAATCTACCCTGATTTATTACCAGTGGTTTATTCAGGCTCTGTGTTCCCAATCACCTTGTCCCTCCTGTGCCTGGAAATGGCTTCTGCGCGTAGTACCTTTTTATCGAGAAGCTTGAAAAGTAGCTACTGGTACAAGGCAAGGAACGCAGCTCTACAAGAAGATTTCACACTCTGTCACAGCAGAGATGAAGAGACCAGCCTCAGGACAACCTACAGTTTGACTTGCAGTGTTTCAAGGACTGCTGTACTCCACAGTTCAGTACCTACAAGCCAAAAGGTATCATTTGAGACACGTCCTCGACTTTTGATTTTTGTGAATACTGGTTTTAGATATTGAACCCGTTGTGCACTGGCATTGACACTAGGGTTGTAATTCCTTTAACACACCTAGGTACTTACATTTCTTACTTTCATCCTTAACTTTAACAGCTTCTGTGTACCACATTGGTACTTCAGTGACACACAGTGTACCTCAGTGGTGCTCACGGGGTAAACACAGCTGATGGTGACAGAAACATTTATTTCAATGGTGACAGGAGTAGAGTTTGAGGCTGGAGTAAGACCTGAGGTATGTGTGCCTAACTAAATTTGCAGCTCTGAGTTAGACCCTCAGACTTCCCACACACTGTTGGGGCAGAGAATTCATCTCAAAAAGCAGTAAACAAAGGCAGGAGAAATTTTTAAACAGCAAGTAGGAAATTAAAAGGACATAACAAGTAACAATCTGGGTTAGAATGATGACAGTACAGAAGGATGAACCTCAGTTATTATCAATTATCTAAGAGAAAGTCAGGGACAAATTGGAGTGGACAGAAATTGGAAGGCACTGTCCAGGGCGGTGGCAGAGTCCTCATCCCTGGAGGTGTTTAAGGAAAGACACTTAGTGTCCTGGTCTGGCTGATCTGGTGATGTTAGGTCATAGACTGGGTTGGGTGATCTCAGAGGTCTTTTCCAGCCTTTCCAGATAATTCTGTGATTCTGTGAAATTTCTTGTGCTGAAGGCTTACCAGACTCCTGGATTTGGTTTTGAAGTTCCCATGTTCTACTGACACTCTAAGCTTAAACCTTCACAGTTACAGGCAGTTGCCTCTACAGAGCACTGGACTGAATTTTAGAAAACCTTGTCCTTATGAGCATAAAAGTGACAAAACAGTTCTAGAGCTACATCTGAACAAGCATGCGTGCCTGGCCAGTAATACTGTGTAGAAGGAGATGTTTCTTATTTTCTCTGGTCTGGGCTTACTTGGGTTAAAGCTGAACAAAAAGAGGAAATGTTTGTCCTTATCCTCCACATTTTTCTGAGGTGTGATAAAACTTGATCTGTGCTGCTAAAATAATCATAGCTTAAGAAGCTGCTTTAAGGGATGGGGATTATCTCAATTATCACAGCTTTCCCAAAGTTATGAGCACAGAGGACATCAAATCTTTGTATTTGTGTTCCCATATCTATAAATTCTATAATACACCCAGAGGCACCAAATCGAGTCACATTCATGCCGTGTTTTACACATTCAAGTAAGAGATTGGGATTACTTGGTGTCTTGAAACCAAGGAATTGTGGTAGCTAAGACCAGACAGGGAATTACCTGTCTCTTTGTTTAGAGGTAAACAAACAGCCACTCCTCTGCAGCAAAATGGACACCTTGCCCTGCCTGAGTCCTAGAAATTCTTTTGGTGGTAGACCAGGATGTAGACAACATGCAAAGCCATCCTTTTGTATTACAGCAGCCATAAAATTGTGGATTCAGCTACAGGCTCTGCTGAATTGACTGTCAACAAGATGTATGTCACAGACAGCTCAACTGTACCTCAGCACCCTGCGCATCTTCAATGCACACCCTGCTGGCATCCAGTTGGAAGAGTAAGTGCACTGTCTCCAAGCTGAAGAATGTCTCCTTACTTCAGTTATGTGCACATGTCTTTCAGACAACGTAAGAGCACTTGACTTGCTGTCCTCTCTGTTCACATACCCACAATGTCTTCACAATATTCTTCTGTTCCTTCTAACTTCTGTGCCTTGTTGTTCATTCTTGCAGCCACATAAAATCACAGGATGGCCATTCTATGAATACTCCAGAACTCACATTTGGGGACTGAATAACAATGTGGTTTGTAGAGCTTGGAGGGCCAGCAGCTCCATATGGCTTTTACTTTATGTGGGCTCCAGGCTGGCAAAGCTTGAAAGGTTTAACAGTCACACTAAGTCACTGAACAGGCAGAAATGGGCAGAAGAATTATATCAGTATCCACTCAACATCAAAGTTAGATCTTGCTTGGATGTTGCTTTTCTTCTCTTGTTATCCTTATTCAATTAAATAACTGTAATAATGGGAAATGACATAATTGGTTGATTTGGTTTCTGGAAATGCGATGCATGTGGTTTTAGATCCTAACAGACTCAACAGAGCAAGCAGAGAGAGGAAACAGCTGCGAGACAGAAAGAATCCTGTATTCGACTGGAGTCAGTATATGGTTGTTATAAAGGTAAAGGGGAAAGAAACGTCATCTGTGGCCTCAAAATATGCATACTTGAATTATTCTGATACCATTGGCAAATCCTTTGTGATCAGGTTACTCAATTATACAAAATAATCAAATGAAACAATAGAATAATTTACTAATCCTGCTTCTGTTTGGCTGTGTTTGGGCAGATGCTGTAATCTTGTTCTCAAGTATAACTGGTCTAATGAAACTGTGTCTTCTGAGTAACAGTACGTTACCTTAGCTATTGCAAAAGATAAAGACAAGAACTGATTTGGAAAATAAACAGAAGATAAAATGGGATGAATTATAAAACTGGGAAAATGGATCTTTTCAAAGATCAAATACAGCTATTTGCAGCTAAACTGTGGGAATAGGTTTTCCACACTGGAGTGTGCTTGGGCAGGGCCTCAAACAAGTGCATCTTCCACTCTTTAAGGAGAGTGGATGCTGGAAATATGGGCAGAGGGCTGAGGGACAGGGTGGAAGCAACTGCTTAAACTCTGACCATCATTTTTACCTTTGGCACTTTCTCGACCATCTCCTTTCCTTTGTGAGGAAGGGGACACACAGAGGAGGGAAAATAAAGGAACAAAGTTTATGTCATTAAAATATAATAAGCTGAAGAAAAGGGCACTTGAAAGCTGTGATCTGGCTGACAGGCCAAACTCTTGAAGCAAACTCTTGAACTATTGAAGCATCACTGACAGGAGATATCAATAATAAATATGAACAAAATTTAAGAAACTGAGAGGAGGATGCAAATGCAGGTTTGCACTTACAGATGAGGCACAGAGCATGCTTGAGCCAATGAGGCAGTGGCTGCTGCACTAAGGGCACAAAGTTACTTGATCTGACTTCTCTTTTGATTTTGCAAAGGCAGAGATGAGTTGGAAAGATTTTAGGGTCTTCCTAGTGCCACAACACCTGCTCTGTAGGGAAGGGCTTTACTTCCTATGAGGTCTCTTCCAACCTTGATAATACTGTGATACTGTGATACTGTGATATTTGGTGGGGAGTGTAGTGTGGTTCTTGGAAAGTGTCTTCATGCTGGCCATTGAGTAGAAAAGACTGCAAACATGTATGCCTGTTCTTGAATTAGTCTAGGTCCTCAAAACACACATCACAGCAACTAGAAGGCAATGTTTGGATAGCTGTTTCCTTCAGGCAAGGCAACCACAAACTGCCTATCTCTTGTCTTACCTCCCATGTTTATGCTAAGTATGTTGTAGTACATCTCAAAATAGTGCTTATGCAAGAGTAAGAGGAGACTTCTCAGGACTGTCAAATTAAGACTTGCAATAAATAAAAAAGGAATTGTTTCTAATGAGCTAGGACTTGATTTGGCTACTATTAACTTTTGAAGGGCTGCAGGATGAAAGTAAAAGAGTAGGGGTCAATGAGACAGAGTCTAGTTGGAGGTCTGGATCTAGTGGAGTCCTCCAAGGGTCAGTACTGGGACGAGTACTATTCAATCTATTCATTAATGACTTTGATGAGGGATTAGGGTGCACTGTCAGCAACTTTGCTGATGACACAAAGCTGGGTGGTGTTGCTGACACCCCTGCAGACTGTGCTGCCATTCAGTGAGACCTGGACAGGCTGGAGAGCTGGGCAGAGATAAATTTAATCAACTATAACAAGGGTAAGTGTAGAGTCTTGCATTCTGGGCAAGAACAACCCCAGGTACTAGTATGGGTTGGGGACTGACCGGCTGAAGAGCAGTGTAGGAGAGAGGGATCTGGGGGTCCTGGTGAACAGCAGGATGACCATGAGCCAGCAATGTGTCCTTGCGGCCAAGAAGGCCAACGGCATCCTAGGGTGCATCAGAAGGGGGATGGTTAGCAGATCAAGAGAGGTTCTTCTCCCCCTCTACTCTGCCCTGTTGAGAACACATCTGGAATATTTTGTCCAGTTCAGTTCAAGAGGGACGTGGAGCTGCTGGAAAGAGTTTAGTGCAGAGCCACAAAGATGATGAAGGGCGTAGAACATCTCCCTTACGAGGAAAGGTTGAGGGAGCTGGGTCTCTTCAGCTTGGAGAAGAGGAGACTGAGGGGTGACCTCATTAATGTTTAGAAATATTTGAAGGGTGGGTGTCAGGAGGAAGGAACCAGGCTCTTCTGAGTATCATCCAATGATAGGACAAGGGGCAATGGGTGTAAGCTGGAACAGAGGAGGTTCCACATAAACATGAGAAGAAACTTCTTTACAGTGAGGATGACAGAGCAGTGGAACAGGCTGCCCAAGAGATGTTTAAAACCAGCCTGGATACGTTCTTGTGTGACTTGGTCTAGGTGATCCTGCTGTGTCAGGAGGGTTGGACTAGACAACCTTTCGTGGTTCCTTTCAATCTCTAATGGTCTGTGATGTTCTGTGAAGAACGAGTGCCTATGGTTACCTTCATGCATTTTCATCTTCTGGAGTTCAGCAAGTATTACACATCTTTTAGAAACATAGAACCATAGAATCATCAGGGATTGGAAGGGACCTTGGAATATCATCTAGTCCAATCCCCCTGCCACAGCAGGATCACCTAGACCAAGCTACACAGGAACATATGCAGGCAGGTTTTAAACATCTCTGGAATCCTTCAATGTTCCAATGATACAAATTTTGTCTGGAAACCTCATGGGATTTTCTCAAAGGATTTCAGAAACTTTGAACCTTCTCTTAGAATGGGAAGGTAGTGAGTAGACTGTTTTTCTCATCTTGTTTCAGTGTTTCTAGTAGGACCTAAAAATCAAATTATCTATTGGCTGATGCCGTCTTCAGAACTTCCAGGAAATCAAGGTTAAAAGCCACAATAGTGGTATTTGGGGAGAAATAATTCTAACTCTTTGGTGAGTCACCCTTATTTACATTGATCTTATGACTTTTCTTGTTTGTTTCCAAGAAACTTTGACCCTTCTCCTCCACTCACTTGTATAGTACTGAAGATGCAAATTCTTAAACCACAACTGAATATTCAGAGTCTAAGATAAAGTTTGACAGTTAAGGATGAGGATAAATACATAGATTTCTCCTCCATATAAGATCAAGACATATCAATAAAGCAACATTTGAAAATCTAATCAATCATTCTAAGGACTGAAACATTTAGAAGTGACAGAAATACCCAAAACACATGGGCCTGCAGCAGCTGCTGTAGGCAGATATTCCTCTTCAAACAAATGTTTTCAAATCACGTATTTTAAATAGGTGTTTAATTCATGAAATATTCCTTGAGATTGTTGTCTTTCCTCTTTTCTTTATGCTTAGACCCAGGCAGGAAATGTTTGATATATGACCTTAGTGAACAAGGGGTTTTTCTGTTAACATAGCATTTGCAACTGGATATATGTTAGGGTATAATTTCCATGACACTAGGGGGAAATTGAATTATTTCTTACCTCAAGCTAAGCTGAATTTATCTCTTACTAAAATCTCGGTTGTTTCTACCTGTAGCCTCTAGGTGTTGCAGTACTCTCTCCTAGCTGTGAGAGCTAGGTAACTTCAGATAAGTTACCAACGAGAAAAATCAGGTCATACAGCTTTTAAACAATGATTCAAAACCCAGGGTCTAGAATAAAGGGCAGTAAAAGCCCGCACTGTCACGCAGTTTTGGTGCCACTGAGTGCAGTGTTGTGCCTTTTAGGTATAGTTAAGTGTACTTTACATATTGCTCATCCACTAAGGGCATCCTCCACAGTCCAAGCCCCTGCAGTGCCCAGGAGCCTTTCCCGACACGCAGTGTATCACTTGCCTCACTCAGAATCATCCCATTACTCTTAGTTATGGGCCCTTGATTCACTTTTTTAAATCCTCACATTTTGGCTGCATAAACCTGCCGTACCACAGTATCACAGGCAGATTAATGTTGTCTTACCCAACGCACAAAAAGCACAGAACACAATTTGCAGTGGACAGGGTCCACAATACAGGTTGTGAAAAGGAGAATAACCCTAAGCAGATGGTGTTTGACCAGATGTGGATGTAATGAACAAAGCTTGGGGTTCAGTTCCTCTGACCCCAGTGTACCTATCTGTAGAAAGCCGATAAGTTACATCCTAAAAGTTCCCACCTCCCTTTGATGTGTAATAAAGAGGGTCTTCTCTGGATAGTTTGTGTAAAAGTCCACACTGTAGATACCTAAACCTAGGTGGGATATATTCTGCTTTGGGTCACAAATGGCACAACTGGCAGAAGCCTCGGGAGTTTTTCTGTCCTCTCACTGAGAAAGCAGAGCACAAGGAAAAGATCAACAGTGTCTCACCTCTACATATTTTCACCGTGGTGTAGCTTGGATCATCATGTCCATCACTGTGTAATAGTGTCATGATCCTACAATGTATTGAGTACTCTAATTCCAGCATGTAAGTGTCCTCCCAAGGGTCCATCCCATGGGCATTGAAGCATCCCCTGGGCTCACAGTGTTGAGGGGGCAACATGAACAACTTGCCCAGTCTACTTTTGGGACATTGTCCCCACCATTTTAGTTTTTCACTTCTTTCAAATCATACTTTACATAAGCTGCATCAAATGCCTTTAAGGACTTCTGTGTTGCCCTGTTCATCTGACCTGTAGACAAAAGAGAAATTCTCATCAGAGAGGAAAAAACTGCTTTTTTCTTAAAAACAATGGGAAGAAAAGCAAATAGTGAAGTGAGCAGGTATTTTCAAATACACAATAGATTATTATCTATGATCAAGAACATATAATTTTAGAAGGGAAAAGCTTTATCTGTCACTGTCCTGGCTGCTGAGTGTCATATTAATCCTGGCTTCAGGTGGATGCTGTGACAGTGCCTCCACCCTTGATAAACCATTTAGTCTCTGTTCATTCTAATAAACAGACTCTCATTGCATTGTGATGTGGCTTTAGCTGATAAATCAGTCAGAGGATCCTTTTCCTCTCTGCCCTCCCTTCACCACATTCATATTGATTATTTGGAAGTAAGGAGTCCCAAGGAGTGGAAGTGGATACGCCTCATTGCCTTGAACAATTCTTTTCCCTCTATTGGGACACTACAAGGTAAATTAATAGTGTGCTTGCAGACACTAGATAATGTTAATGTACTTGCTATTGATAGAGTGCAATAACATGAGTAACTTCAGCTTTACTCAAAACAAAACATTAATTTTCTAAGGCCACTAGGATTTATGCAGCTGGTCAGCACAACACATACAATCTGTTTCTAAATATGCAACACTGGTGTTTGCAAACATGAGGCAGCATTTCCATTCATTGCTTATGCTCTCAGGCTCTTGTCTGCTTTTAATCTAAGTCCCTGCTTGATTCTGTGGGTAACAAGATGCCTTTTCTACTAGGAAATAATGCAGAGTAGCTTTATCCCCTGTGATGCTCTGGCTATGTAAAAATGCACAGGAAATCTGCAAGGGCAGAAGTTGTGGGTTTGGATATGTTTGAAAATAAAGACATTTCTGTTTAAAAAAAAGTGTTGGAAATAAGGAAAACACACACCCCACCCCACCCCCCATTATATCCGTTTGACTGCTCAGAGAAATCATTATTATGCACTCTCATGAGAATCCAGCTAGAGTATTGCATCAGCTCTGGAATCCTCAACACGAGAAGGACATGATGTTGTTAGAGTGGGTGCAGGGCCACAAAGATGGTCAGGGGTTTGGAACAGTTCTACTACAAGGACAGGCTAAGAGTGTTGGGGTTATTCAGCCTGGAGAAGAGAAGGCACTAGAGAGACCTTTGAGTGACCTTTCAGTATTTAAAGGGGACTACAAGAAAGCTAAGGAGGAACTCTTTACAAGGGCATGTAGTGATAGGACAAGGGGTAACAGGTTCAAACAGGAAGAGGGAAGATTTAGAATAGGAATTAGGAAGAAGTTCCTCACTATGAAGGTGGTAAGATGCTAGCACAGCTTGCCCAGAGAATTAGTGGTTGCATCCTCCCTGGAAGTGTTCAAAGCTAGTTTGATTGGGGTTTTGAGAAACCCAGTCTAGTGGAAGGTACTGTAGCAGGGGTGTTGGAAGAAGGTGATCTTTGAGGTCTCTTCCAACCCAAATGATTCCATGATTCTCTCATGATTCTATGATTACACAACCATGTAGGTATTACAACAGACTGAACCTCTGCTAGGTGGAAGTATAAATGGTATTAGAGTTGTCCTGATTATGAGGCAGATATTAAATGACTGCAGTGCATAATGGAGTTTGCTTCCACTGTTCCTTCTGCCTTTGGTGCATAAGGAGCATCTCCCAAGCTGTGATGGGAAACTCGGCGGCAATAGCCAGTGCATAGTGTAGGTGGATCTCACGATGTAGGTGATGCCTGCAAATCCACAGGAAGGCCTAGTAGGAATCACAGCAGCACAGTCTGCTATGAGGCAGTAAAGATATTGTCATGCAGGGTTGAAATGTTGTCAAGCTACCACTTCCTTTCTTCCCCCACCAACTTTCTATACAATTTTGTGCAACTCCTGTGAACATCAAGCTAGATTTTCCCCATTCGTAGCTCTGACATAGTAATAAATTATGTATAGAACTTGAATTACAACAAATGTGGCCCTGTTTTTCTCTTTGCACTCTGATCCTAATTTCTACAATGTGTTTCTAGTTCATAAATATTCACAGAATAGCTCATGTCAACAAACTTTGTCTATGCGTTACTCACATGCTGTTTGTTTTGATTGTGCAAATCCCTCTCTGTATTGCTTGTGGTGGGTGGATGGTCAGAAAAGTCAGATACTATTACTTTTGGTACCTGACTGGGTGACTTAATTTTCTAGGCAGGACTGTAACAAATGATAAACTGTGGATAATGAATAGCGAGTAGCAAATAAAAAACTATAAAGAGTGAACATTTGGAAGACAATTATTTGTGCTGAAAATCATGATACTTTTAGGATTTGCCAGCCTTTTTTCTCCCAGACAATCTGGTATTCATTTGAAAGCTCATGAATGATAGATAATCTCATCTCACAAATAATGACAGTTCAAACCTCAATTAAACAAGCCTCACAAAACCCCAGGGAGATAGGCAGTAATAATAGTTCTGTATTACTAAAACTGACACATGACTATTTTCCCAAAGAAGTTCAGCATTTGAGGGGTACTTCGATACCGCTGAAGGAAAAGTGCTACTGGAAATGAGTGAAAAATGCCACTATTATATTGGGCAGACTCCAGCATGCAAGAAAATTAGATGAAGGACACTCAATATACCAGCTCTGTTGGACTGATCAAGGAAAACAACATCATTTACTTCTGGCAGGTCAGCCCAGAGCCTCTTCCAGGTTCAGTGAATCCTCCAGTTTCTTGACAGCCTGCCATCTCACAGACGAATGCCACAAATTCCTTCTCACCATGTGGAAGTAAAGTCATAGTTGGATGATTAGCACAAAGCAGGTAACCTGTGCCTACCCAGCTTGTCAGGAGAGAGTAAAATCTGGTTTCATCACTATTACAGATGTATAGATTTCTGTATTCACTATTTGCTGTTTGTGCTGAGGCAGCACCAGTCTCCAGGGCCATGAAATGAGCAAGGTACACTTCTATCCCTTTGATGATCCAGTTCATAGCTGATAGTGCTGATAGTGCTTGATAGTTCAAGTGCTAACCAGCCACATTCTTCTCATTCTGCATGTACCTCAGGTGTGTGTGGTGCTGTAGAACTCCCAAAGTATGTATGCTATAGGAGGAACCCCACAGCCAAGTTCCTTCACAGATGCAGAACACAATGCTTTTCTCAGAGGGCTTGTGATGAGAGCATGAATATTACAGGAGCTCAGATTTTGTCATGTCTCACTGCTATAGCATTTAAAGTAATGAAGGACGGATGAGGTAGTTAAAGCTGAGCTTTTTGCAATTTATTTCAACAGTGCTTACACTGGAGCTCCTTGGACACCACCTGGTTACACCCCTACTGTATACTTTTTACCTAGAAGGCAATGAGGAACTTCACTACCCATTGCATTATCAATTCCTCAGTTTCTGTGCAAAGGTCTGTAAAGCGCCTAGAGGGTTCCAACCTCCTTTCAGATTTCTCCAGCTGAGAAAAAACCTTTTTTATTTATGAGAACAAAAAAACCCAAGCATCCAAAGACTCTCCTCTTCCAAACATGTGCTTAAGCACACAATTATCAACTCAAACTGCCCTTTTGTTTGGGTACTCAGGGAGGAGAGAGAGCACACAAACACTTGGTGGGCAGAAGGCAGTGACAAATGTCAAGACTGAAGTTGATATCCTTCATGCCAGTGTAAATCTGAACTAAATCAGTGCTCATGCTGCTATGAACAGGGTCTGGATTAGGTGTGTTTTTCTCCAGCTTTCCAACCTGATAATCAAAGATTTGTTCTCTGTGTTGCTGTATTAATAATCTCACCTTGAAAACTAAGGAGCAGTTTCTGAAGCCTAATATTTGCCCAAAAGACAGTGATATAATCTTTGCATTTGCAAGATGATTTAGTAAACCAGATCAAGAACATCCTGCTGGTCTCACCGAGCTAACAGCAGCTCTCTTTCCAGTGCACGGTCAGGTCTCATGAGCTGGTTCTCCTCCTCTCTCCTTCCCCAGCAGGCACGCACATTTAACAGCTTTCAAAGCAGCCAGGCTTCTTCCTTTCTTTCTTTGTGTCCGGAGCGCTCTCCATTCTCAAAGTAGGAAAAAGAGCTGGCGTAAGTTCCTATTAAGCCAATGCAACCCTTCTTAAAATCGCAAGGCATGAGTGCTCCTACCCTCTTGAACCTTTCACACTGTTAACAGCTTGTGTTTCTCACTTCTCTTTTACAGTCTGAGTTTTTGAAAACTTGACTTTTTTATCCTCCTGCCTGGAGACATTTTCTTTCCAGAATGTTTAAATTCCCTTTCACTACAGGGTAAAGGGACTGATGTGCGTTATCAGTATATTTTCATGCTTCTCCCTCAGTCCAGCATGTGTTAGGGGAAAAAAACCTAGAAATAACAGAAAAATCTGTGACATGGTACCTGGGAAGAAAAACTCTTGTGTTTCCAGAGTGGCACTGGGGGTTAGATCCCACAGTGGTCTAGTTCTTTCTGTGGCATTGATTTCTGCTCTGACCTTTGGCCAGTTGTTAAATCCCTGATTTTCAAAGGTGCTGAATGACTGTCAGTCTGTAAAATCCTTTAGGGTTTTTTTTGCAACTGAGGTCAGGATTTGGCTTCCAACTTTGGTTGCAGCTGCGGGTGTTCTGAAAATCATGCAGCTGGGGAGGGCAGACTTGGTAAGGGGAAAGGTTAAGGCAAAACCAAGTTGGAAGTAGCTTTACTTGTGTTTAGTTACTTCACAATATGATTCAAATGTTGTCGACAGATTAGTGACTGACTTGATAAAGCAATGAATTACTTGTCAGTAATTCATGCTGTGATGTCAATGATTGAGTATAGATGAAATGCAAGAGCTTATTACCTGATGTAGGTCTTAAAAGGGGAGATTAAGAACTATGCCATGATGTCACACCACAGACTAAGCGGATTAGGGAATGGAATACATTTTGAAGTTTGAAATCCAAAAAAAATACAAAAGCATCTGGAGTGTTCTATGGACAGGAAGTGGTCACTGATGTAGTTAGAAACAGTAATGTGGATGAAAGCTGAATTTTATATTTTTCTGCAGCCAAATACTGTTTATGTCCTCATTTTCTTACCTGTATGGAACAGTAGGATGACCTTCAAGACAAAAATAATATAAACCACAACAGACTCGGGTCTTCTAATTTAGTACCTAGCATTTAGTGCCAGAATAATGCAGTTAAATTGAATGTGTATTTTTATCTTCTCTTCTGTAAGTGAAAATGACTGCATATACTGAAAGCAAAGCAGTACCTCTGATATCTAGATGAAGGCTGAACAGAACTGAGCTACAAGCAATGACAGGGGTTTTGCAAAATGCAACTTGAATACCTGGAGTACTGGGGCAGTTCTAGGTTACTCTCTTCAAGAAAGAGACTGAGGGGCTGGAGTAGGTCCAGAGGAGCAATGAGGCTGGGGAAGGGACTGGAGGGAATGTCTGATGAGAAGAAGCTGAGGGAGTTGGGGGGTGTTCAACCTGGAGAAGAGGAGACTCAGGGGGTACTTTCTCCTTTTGAAGTGAGGTTATAGTCAGGTGGGGGTCAGGCTCTTCTCCCAGGTAACTAGCCACAGAATGAGAGGGCAGAGCCTGAAGCTGCACCAGGGGAGGGTTAGATTGGATGTTACGAAGCCCCTCCTCATGGAAAGGGTGATCAAATACTGGAATGGACTGCTCAGGGCAGTGGCGGAGTCCCCATCCCTGGAGGTATTTAAGGACAGACTGGATGTGGCCCTTAGTGCCCTGGTCTACCTGATGTCATGGTGTCAGGTCATGGGCTGGGCTTGATGATCTCAGAGGTCTTTTCCAACCTCAATAATTCCATCAACAATGCTGGAGATCGTGTATAGCAGAAGAGTGGAAACTAGACATCACAGTAACTGGGCTGTTTGCAGTAAACTAGCTGAAATACGCACCTCTTGCTCCATGCCAAAGGATAGGGACTTTCAATCACTGTAAATTGTCATGGTTCTAATAATTTCAGAGGTGTTAAAATGATTATGCTGGTAAAGCATTAGATCCTACCTGCTTGTCTAGTTTTTCAAGTCAGAGAAATCAGAGAGAGCCTTCGCAAACTACAGAAATGAGAACGCTTCCCACATCCACATTTAAATGCATCTTCTCTGCCCATCCCCAGTTATAAATAGAATTGGTTGACATTTTTCATTCACTTTGCTTGTCAATGAAAAAAATGGTCTTTCAGGTTTCCTCAGAATATTCTAGTCCTGTTGATGTTTTGATTTGTTTCTCCATCTCTCCCAAATAAAAAATGCAGCCTCTCCTCAGAACATACAGTTTTCTGCTTCATCTCTGTAAAATGAAAGTCTTTAGTTTTTCACAAACATTTCATCTTTCTCATCATCGCAAGATGATCTAGAGCATTTTACTATGGTTACCTGTTCAGCCAGACCACAAGCGTCATTCCAAAGAGGGCTGAATATTTAACTAACTAGGCCTAAGCTAATTTGATCATTAGCAATCAATGATTTATACCAGCAATATCTAGTGGGGATGTTAGATGTTATCAGATATCAGGAATAAAACTATATGATTGGATTCTGTCTGAGATGAAGTTTCCTTCCTTGATGCCAGAGGGATGCTAGTCCCAGATATAAATGAACAGAGAAGAGGGATGATAGGTCTGACCCTGAATAGTATTTCAGATCAATTCTTTGCACGATTTTTATTTATTTAAAAGTTAAGCTGACTTCTGACCAATTCTGAGTACAAATCTCAGTTGTGTTCAGACCAGAATCTGTTATGTTTTCTTCTAAAAACAGCTTTAGCAGATTTGACTCTTCTCCTTCAAAGTTTGAGTTTCCTGGTTTAGTATCTTTTTGTCTTCTTCAACTTTAAACTATTCTTCACAATTTCATTGCTAGAAGAATTTTCACACCTTCTTCTTGCTGTTTCTCTAAATCTGTGCCTCTTCTGATTTATCTCTATAATAATTTTCTGGCCCTTATAATGTATGAAATTCAGCAAGGAGTCAACCAGGAGAGGTGTTCCAAGACAAACACAATTCCTTTGTGACTGGGATGTGGGACAACAAAACAGATGATTTGCACTGAGTGATGCAGGAATCTGTGGCGCACCAGCAGGTGTTGGTGATTGGGGCATTCTCCATTACTGTGTACTTCCTCACTATCTCCTAAGCAAATTCATCTCCAGTCTCTAAAGGAAAATGCCTTGGCTTTTGGGACTTTGTAGATTTAGTAGGTTCTGCCTAGACCTTTCTTAGACTTTTCTCTTCTGTTAACATGATGCTTAGAGTGAGTTCTTGTGTGTCCCAAAGTGAGCGGCTGGGTGGGAGTTTGGCCCTTCATCAGGGATGACCCACCATAGTATTATTCATACTGTACATAGAAGAAGAAGTTTAATTTGGCAGCAAGCATGACCCCAGGTTATAGAAAACAAGAAAATGAGTAACTGAGAGGGGGTAATCAGTGTAATCATGAGGAGAAAATGGAGCATTCACACATTCAAATGTGTTTAGTTCCTGTTCCAAACCCTCTGTCAGACTATCAGTCTCAACCCATTCAGTCATCTCTTGTTACTTTCAAAAGCCAAAGTGTGTATTGTTATTTCCACTGAAAGATGAGAGAAAAGCATAAAACTTACTGAAATTGAGGTGAGATTGTTTGGCATAAGAAACGCTCCTAAAATGGAAACAATTTTCCAGAGAACAGCACATCCTTGCTTAATTATGGTTCTTCCACATATAAAAAATAACATTTGCACTTTGCCTGTGCAATGCTGAACGGGTGTGTGAGGATGTACACCACATCATCTCCCAGAAGTCACCATTGTGTCCTCAGAGATACTCCCAATATTTAAATGTAACTTGAAACTATAAAAATACCTATTTCAGCCTACAGGGGAATTATGTTGCTAGGTTGGAGGATGCAGATGCTTTCCCATGTCAGTCACATAGAATCATAGAACCATAGAATCATTAGAGATTGAAAGGGACCCCGAAAAATCACCCAGTCTAATCCCCCTGCCACAGCAGGATCAATTCACTGGAGAAGTTACAGAATCAGAATCACTCAGGAACCACTTGATCATCCAGTTTCAACCCCCCCACCAGTTTGGGACACCCCACCCTAGACCAGGCTGGCCAGAGCCCATCCAGTCTGGTATTAAACACCTCCAGGGATGGGGCCCCTACCACCTGCCTGGGCAACTCATTCCAGGCTGTCACTACTCTCACGGTGAAGAACTTCCTCCTCACATCCACTCTAAATCTACCCATCTCCAGCTTTGCTCCATTGCCCCTGGTCCTGTCGCTACCTGACATCTGAAATAGTGCCTCCCCAGCCTTTTTGTAGGCCCCCTTCAGATACTGGAAGGCCACAAGAAGGTCACCTGGGAGCCTCCTCTTCTCCAGACTGAAAAGCCACAACTCTCTCAGTCTGTCCTCATAGGAGAGGTGCTCCAGCCCTTTGATCATCCTCGTGGCCCTCCTCTGCACACGCTCCAGCACGTCCACATCCCTCTTGTAATAAGGTCTCCAGAACTGGACGCAGTGCTCCAGGTGGGGTCTCACCAGAGCAGAGTAAAGGGGAGAATCACGGAAAGAGATATCTCCGCATTGGTACCCAGCAACTACAAGCATTTACACATCTGTACAAGCAGGTGTGGGGTTAAATCCCATTAGACATATTATGCAAGGCAAGTGATAGACCAAGATATATTTGTTTCCTAACTCCATAATTAGGCTCCCAAATGAGTGACTGCTGATTGCTTAGCACTTTTTAAAGCCTTGAGGCTGCAGTTTTTGCAGAACTAATGAAAGTGGTTTCAGGGGAACCTTACAGCTTGTACTGAATCTGAAACATTGGAGTCCTCAGGAATTTTTCCCCATATCCAAAAGAAAAGACCTGGATCCATAGAATGATAAAATGTAAAATTAATCCAGAGAAGCTGCAGAGTCTTTAAATTTGAATTCAGCATACAGGGCTAAAAGTAGTGACTGACATTCATAAACTTGTGTTTCAATTTTGCATATCCATACTATTATGTTTAATTTATGGTTTTCTCTCATTTTAACCTATTTAGTTAGAACTTTTTCATGGACACTGATCTGAAAAGGTTTAAATGGGTATATTTCCACCACAGAACAGCTACAGCGGAGTAGGAGACGTGCGCACTTTCAGTGTTGTGTTTAGTAACTTGTGTCTTTGGAAGAACTGCAAACCTATAAATTAGGCACATATTCCTGATATGTGGACTTGTGAACTGTAGTGAACCACCCAGGTCATGTGTTGCATATTTTAATTTCTCCTGACATGTCAAAATTAAAAATCCTGGCATGTTTTGTTTTGGTATTCAGTTATTTATTGTTTGACAGCTCCTGAAGTTAAGACCAATGTTAAAACAAGAGCTGCCAGACTGAAACAGTCCAGCAATATCTCTAATTCAGTTCTGTCTCCAGGGAAGCCCTATGCTAGAATAAAGGGTACAAAAAGTCCTACAGCAGGCAGCTGTGGAACAAATTGTGGAGTTTTCTTAATATATGTTATAGTAAGGACATAAGTGATAGCCAGTCAAGAGTCTGTATATTCAATACAGTTATCCTCTTCCTTATTTTGTCACCAGTGTTTCTGGAAATTAAGAGAAGGAACACAAACAAGAATGCCCAGTGCAAGTCTTCTGACCTTTGGAAATAATTGGATGTGGATACAAAACTGGCAGACCTATCATGTTCTAAAGTCTCTTAAAATCATCCTATCCATCAGCAAGACAGGGAAAAAGAAACATGGAAGAAAAGGTCACATTAGCAGGAAGCAGCTGGCGTGATTCCACAAGGATCATTTTGTTTAGTGGGACCTGTTTCTGCTTTTCAAATCCCAAATCCATGCCAAAATCTGATGACACAAACGTGCACAGAATTTCTCACTGAGATCTATACTGTATCAGGATGACATTTCAGAAACAATATGCAAGGAGTTGCACTCACATGACTGTAAATAAGGGCAGTCCCATTCCCCAGAGATGGCACTAAACTCTTGCTACGTCCTTTGCAAACACTGCCACAAGGCACTGCAGTTTGGCTCTGCAGTGTGCACACACATAAACCACTTTACTTCAGTAGAAAGGCTGGAACATTCATTAGAGGAAAAGATTAAAATGATGCAGTTTAAACCATACTAACTAAACAGGAACTGATGGGGGAAAAAATCAGCTTAATAAGAGCCAAGTTATTCCTTCATCACACTGGCAGTATTATTTCTACTATTAAAGAACAATCAAGTTTGTGTTTCCACAGCTATTTTATTCTTATAGAAAAGGGATTTCCACTGAAGTTCACATACTTTACACCAAAATATTTCTTACGTTTTTGAACTGGTACATGAAGACTTGAATGATGACCCTCAAATCTTCTGGAAGAAATCCATGGATGGTAGTGCGGAAACACTTTAGAGCTGTATTACTGCTGGGATGCACGCATTCAGAGACCTTCTCCAAGACCAGAATATTCACTGCAATGGGAATCTTGGATGTATAGAGCTAAGCATTCCTTCAGCCAGCTTTCCCACTGAAACAGCAAAGTGTGAGATGAAGAATAATAGACAAGTAGATCAGGAGATCACCAAATGGAAAGCAAATCTTTAAGGAGCTTGCCAGTATATCCCATTGACTGTATCACTTCCCATTATCAAGAACTATAATTTATTTTTCCAGTGACCCTTTACAAGAATGTCCTGAGTACAGTGGGGCTTTCTGTGCATGGGGACCTGTGCTGTTCTCATCCCAGACAGTAATATATGGTGAGAAACCTCTCAGACTAAACTGGCCTTCAGGAAATATGAACTGAAACTTGAGATCTTCAGCTGAACATCTCTGATTTTCCAGATGAGTTGCAGGTAAAATAACAAAACCAAACCAAATCACCTCAGAGCATCCTTTGCAAAACTCATTGGTTTTGTCTTTCTGATCCTATTATACAAATTTAATGGATCCAAATGCTTAGACATCTCTTTTAGTGCAGGCCTCCACAAAATCTGATTTACCTGCCTCAAAGAACTATTGCAGACTGGTAAGTGACTCATCACTGTAAAGAGACTGAAAACACCTCCAAAAGTATTTTTGAATGTCCTTTGTAAGAACACCTTTTTTCAGCAGTGGTGCTCACAACTCACAGCACCTTCCTCCCCAGATTTGAATCCAACATCTATAGATGGACTCACCAGAATTTTGTCTGCCATGCACCCTTATGAGAACAAGGACTTCCCCAGGCAGCTTTCTGGAGGCATCTTCTGTTTTCTTCCCTCAGTTAAAACATTTTTTCCTTCTGCTTGAGATCCTGGAGGCTGAGTGGTGCATACTCTCAAGGAAATTTCTAAAGGTAGAGTTAAGGCTTGTTTGGTTCTGTGGCGAGTTATTTTCACCCCTTCCACAAATTGTTTGACGGAGACAAATCAGTCTCAGAAAATGCTGATGTGTCTGAAGACACTTAACAAGCCGAAAGGGAAATTCATCAGTCACATCACTTGCTCTGAATCATTCATTCAACTTTTATACTGACAACCTGGAGTTCATCCAAAGGGTCCAGGCTCCATACTGAGTTCTTTACAGAGATGTTTTTTGCATGTTAATGAGTTATTTGCCTTCAGAAACCAGCTACACCTGTCTATAGAAACCACACAAGTTTCAGATTCTGTGGCCTAACAGCTTTAATGCAACATCATACAGCAAATATTCAGATGCAGCAATCTGTCTCACCCCAGTTCTGAGACTGCTAAGAACATCCTTACAAAGTCTATAAATCACAGTGCTGGTGCAGTGATCCATCACACAAATACCGGGCTGGAGCTGCATAAGCTTCTCCTTCAAAGCTCTGCCAACACACTTCATAACTGACTCCCAGGTAGAACCAAACAAAATCCAGCATTCTGGAATGTGGTCATGGATGACTATGTCCTTTTGAGGAGGGACAGGTCAGCAAGGCAAGGTGGTAGAGTTGCTCTCTATGTGAGAGAGCAACTGAAATGTACTGAGTTCTGTCCAGGGCCAGATGAAGAGAGAGTTGAGAGTTTGTGGGTGCGGATTAAAGGGTAGGCTGCTATGGGTGACACTGTTGTGAGTGACACTGTTATGGATGTCTATTACAGGCCACTAGATCAGAATGAGGAAGTTGATGAGGTCTTGTACAGGCAGCTGACAGCAGCCTCACAGTTACAGGTGCTGGTTCCCATGGGGGATTTTAACTACCCGGATATTTGCTGGAAGACCTACTCAGCCAGCCACCCACAGTCCAGGAGGTTCCTCTGTGCATTGGTGACAATTTCCTGAAGCAGATGGTAGAGGAGCCCACTAGGAGAGGAGTGCTGCTGGATCTTATACTCACCAACAAGGAGGGTCTGATTGAAGGAGTGAAGGTTGAGGGAAGCCTTGGTTGCAGTGACCATGAGATGGTGGAGTTCAGAGTCTCATGTGGTAGGAACGCAATACCTAGCAGAATCACAATCCTGGACAACTTAGGCCTTTTCAAGAAATTACTAGGGGAAATCCCATGGGACAGAGTACTGGCAGGTAAAGGGGCCCAACATAGCTGGGTAACATTCAAAGGCCATTTCTTGGAAGTAGAACACAAGAGCATTACAACAGGAAAGTCATGGACAGGAGCCACAAGACCTGTGTGGTTAACCAGGGAGCTGCTGAGCAAACTGATGAGGAAGAAGAAAGTCTATAGGTCATGGAAGGAAGGGATGGCCACTTGGGATGATTATAAGGCTCTGGTAAGAGAATGTAGGAATGCAACTAGGAAAGCCAAGGCCTCCTTGGAATTAAACCTTGCAAGAGAGGTCAAGGGCAACAAAAAGGGTTTCTTCAAATACATAGCAGGTAAAACTAACACTAGAGGCAATGTAGGCCCCCTGCTGAATGAGGTGGGTGCCCTGGAGACAGAGGGTGCAGAGAAGGTAGAGATATTGAACAGTTCTTTGCCTCTGTTTATACTTTTGGGGGCTGTCTTCATATCAAGCCCCATACTGCTGAGACTCCAGAGGAAGTCAAGGCAAGAGAGAAGCCTGCCTTGGTTGATAAGGACTGGGTTAGGGATAAGTTGATCAAACTGGATGTGCACAAATCCATGGGCCCAGATGGGATGCACCCGCGTGTGCTAAGGGAGATGGCGGAAGTCATTGCTAGGCCACTCTCCAACATCTTTGCTAGGTCCTGGGGATCAGGAGAGGTGCCTAGGGACTGGAAAATAGCAAATGTGACCCCAATCTTTAAAAAGGGAAAGAAGGAAGACCCAGGTAACTATAGACTGGTCAGCCTCACCTCCATCCCAGGAAAGATGATGGAACAATTTGTACTAGAGGCTGTTTCCAGGAACACTAATGTGTTGGGTTCAGGACCACAGTTCAATATCAAAGAAAGAAAAGCAAAGCAGTGAGGTCTCAGTGGCATCTCGGATAAAATTCACCAGACAATCAATGGCTTAGGGAAACTTCAGAAAGGTTT
>VXBP01009200.1:0-58413 GCA_013400115.1 Rhinopomastus cyanomelas | reverse complement strand
TCTGGGCAAAGTTATGGAACAGATAGTGCTGAATGATATCATGCAACAACTGCATGACAATTAGCGAACCATAAATTAGTCGCCTGGGTTCCAGGGTTGACTGAGAGGCTGTTCTTGTGGGAGATATAACAGGCCCTTCATGCTCAGACCAACATGATCTGGCAAAAGCCCAGGAATACCTGAAGATGAAATGACGCACACAAAAATGACTCAAGAACGAACATTTATTAAATAAAGCCACTAACTTATATAGACTTCACAAACCCCGCCTCACAGGCAGTGCCATTGGACAGACAGCACACCTCCCATGTTCTTTACTGGAACAAGCTAGCTGTCCATACACATGCAGACAGCAGGTAGTCCAGTTCTGCACCTTGTGCAGCCTCTAAAACCTTCCCCTGCTGCGTTTCACTGTTAACAAAGTCCTCCAGCATAAGGACTGGATTGCTCAGGCAGTTATGTTCCTCTACACGTGACGGCCAAGAGATTAAGCCCAGTCACCACGGATTTAGGAGGGGTAGGTCTTGCTTGACCAACCTGATCTCGTTTTATCATCAAGTAACTCGACTGGTTGATGAGAGGAACACTGTGGTTGTGGTGTAAAGCATTCAACACAGTCTCCCATGATATACTCCTAGAGCAGATGGCAGCAAGGGGCTTTGACAGGAATATTCTATGCTGGGTCAGGAACTGGTTGGATGGATGAGCCCAAAGAGTGGTAGTAAATGGTGTCGCATCTAGTTGGTGACCAGTTACTAGTGGTGTCCCCCAAGGGTTGGTCCTGTTTAACATCTTCGTTGATGATATTGATGATNCCTATGAGGAGAGGCTGAGGGAGCTGGGTTTGTTTAGTCTGGAAAAGAGGAGGCTCAGGGGTGATCTTATAGCTGTCTATAACTATCTGAAAGGTGGTTGTAGTCAGGCAGGGATCGGTCTTTTCTCCCTGGCCGCTGGAGAAAGGACAAGAGGTCATAGTCTTAAGTTCCATCGGGGGGGTTTAGACTTGACATTAGGAAAGGATTTTTCACTGAAAGAGTGATCCGGTTTTGGAATGGGCTGCCCACAGAGGTGGGTGAGTCACCGTCCCTGGAAGTATTCAAGGTTAGGCTGGATGAGGTGCTGAGCGGCATGATCTAGATGTTAGATGTTAGGTTTACTTGGTTTATTTGGATTTAGATTGGACTGGATGATCTTTAAGGTCTTTTCCAACCTTATCATTACTGTGATACTGTGATAAATATTTGAAGGGTGGGTGTCAGGAGGATGGAGCCGGGCTCTTCTCAGTATCATCTAGTGATAGGATGAGGGGCAATGGTTGTAAGCTGGAACATAGAAGGTTCCACATCAATCTGAGAAGGAACTTCTTCACAGTGAGGGTGACGAAGCCCTGGAACAGGCTGCCTAGGGAGGTTGTGGAGTCTCCTTCACTGGAGAGGTTTAAGACCCTCCTGGATGTGTTCCTGTGTGACTTGGTCTAGGTGATCCTGCTGTGTCAGGGGGATTGGACTAGATGATCTTTCGAGGTCTCTTCCAATCCCTAATGAGTCTATGATTCTGTGATTCTAAGAGCTTAACAAATGATAGTGGTGTAATAGTTTATTAAAGGTTTAACCTTTGACATTTTCCTTCTCATTTACTGTTTGTTCACATCCTTCTAGCCCACAAATAAACTGTTTATTGTCCTTCAGATTTGCTGTATCATTGTTTGCAGGCTTCAGCAACAGCTGTTTTTGAGGAACGAATATTATAATTGAGAGAAATTATTAATGACTCTGTTGATGCACTTGACTTTTCTTATTGATTTAACTGGGAATAATCCACTCCCATAGAGTTCAAATGGGAAGGGGGCATACCTGTGAATGCTATGATCTGCTGCTAAGGGCACAGGGGTCTTCTCTAGCTTGGGGTGACTAAAACACCCTCGTTTGCAACACCCATCTCCTCAGCCTGGCACAGTAAGATTGAATCATATGTACAGACTACAGTTTATGGGGCAGAAGGATTTGTTTTAGAAAGATAACCCAATTATCTGCATCCTTCCTTTCAAGCACGAGGCTACATTTGCAGCTCTAAGATAATGATTCCAGGCTCAGTGTTGCAGACGTGAGTTTCTCTACCTCATTACAGACAGTGCTGGTTTCAGGCATGGGCAAAGCTGTTGGCTGCCAAGGGTAGGAGCAAGCCAAGGGCAAACAGCACCCCGCGTTGCCTGGGCTGGAAGAAATGGGGATGGCTGTAGCTGCAGCAGACACAAGCCAACCCTCTAACCTTTAGCCCTGAGCTGGACAGTATCAAGGGGGTAGAAAAAACACTTCCCAGAAGGGATCTATTCTGCTGCTGCTGCACAGCTGAATTTCAGTTGTGCAGAGGCAAAGAGAAAATCCTTGGTCTCCCAGATTACATTTTCTTACCCTGCTGATAAGCCTTGAGCCAACCCTGAACATAGAGTTATCTTCATCTCCTTCCATTTTGACTACAAAAAGAGGTTTGTTGAAAGGTTGATTTTGATCCATGTGGAGGAAAAAGATCAAAGAAGAAATACAATAAAATTCTCCTTGCTTCAAGATTTTAGATTTTAAGTCTCACAGAAAATACACAATTTTCTCCAAGTGTTATTTGAGGATAAATATTCTGAATCTGAAACAATTTACCTCCATTTTAATATGCCTGCTGCATTGGCCAATTCTTTTGTGACAATCTCTGAGTCCAAAATACACACATTGTCCTGCAAAGGGTTAAAGAAATGTGGGTTACACATGACTCCTTTTTACAGAATGGCTTATGTTGGAGGAGACCTCACAGATCATCTGATTCCAATCCCCCTGCCATGGGCTGGGACACCTCTCACTAAAACAGACTTCCAACACTCCAGTCAAAGGAGTCATCCCTCCATGTGCCAGTGATGCCAGTGAGGTTACAGCCCTATAGTCATGGGCACAGCTTAACTCTTTTTGTTTGCTGCCCACCTGCTGGTGTGTTGGCATAGAGGCATCTGAGCTGGACTCCCCATGAAGTGTCTGGAATTCCCTTGTGATAGTTCTCCTGCACTTCTCTGTCTGTTTGTATGACTTCAGAAGCCCTTTGTTCCTTTCTATAGGTCTCATCATAAAGGTAATCTCCTCCATTTATTCCCCATATTGCCAGAGCTGGTACAGCTGGTACAAAACTGGACCTCCAGCCTCACCCCCCAGCAGTGGCACACAGCCCACCGTCCATCTCCAGTGAGCTCAGCTGTATCCCCTTCCCACTTTGGGCCCCACAACTCATGAGCAAGAATGCTCTTCTCCCTTTGAGAGAAATTATTTCAGTCAGATGCCAGCAGGTCCAGTGCCCTGTAAACCTCCCCATGACCACAGAACCCCAAATTTTTCCAATGGCATTGTTGTCTGAGCCATGTGGTAATGAGCTGTGTCCTCCTAGTCATAGAATCGTAGAATCATTACGGATCGGAAGGGAACTCGAAAGATCATCTAGTCCAATCCGCCTGCAACAGCAGGATCACCTAAACCAAGTCACACAGGAACCCGTCCAGTCGGGTCTTGAATATCTCCAGTGAGGGAGACTCCACAACCCCCCTGGGCAGCCTGTTCCAGTGCTCCGTCACCCGTCTAGTCCTTTCAATATTTCTTCTAGCCATTGAAGGACTGAGGAAATGCTGTCTGTGCTCTCAGTCCTTCTAGCAATCACCCCAGTGCCCTGAAATCCTTTTTGATTGGTACTGAGGTTCTCTCTCCAATCTCATCACTGCCAACCCGAGCAGTAGTGGGTAATAATCCAAGGACTCTACCAGACTAGGGAGTTTCCTAAGTCACATCCCTAACCTGAGCCCCAGGGAAGCAGCAGACTTTCCTGTGGGATAGGTCTGGTTGACATCTTGGTCCCTCTGTTCTCCTCAGAAGGGAATATGCTACCACAATCAACCTCCTGTTTTAGACAACAGCAGTAGCTCTACTGTGTGGTGCTGACTGACTCCACCTTGGTGAACCTTCTATATCTTCAGTTGCCTGACCCTGAAGTTCCATAGTCCCATATCTGTTGTATAAGGGCAATAGGGAAGGTGAGGGAAGCCAGGAAGTGGTTTGCCTGCTGCCCCAAGCAGGACCCATTTTTCTGCCCACCAACATCCAAGTCTCCTCCTCCTAATACTTGGAGAGCAGGGGATCCTCTGAGTCTTGCGCAAGCCTCCATGTGCAGCCTTTGCCTAGGGAATGGTAGGGGATAGCTCCACCAATCCATCGCCCTCTCATGTTCCCTCTGCAGGAGGTGGTTTAATAAACCAGGGATGATGAATGGAGACCTGTGGTTTGAAAATGAAATTCACCACTAGGACAAACAAGGGGTAAAAAAAGCTACCAATTTGAGAAGTTTCAGTTGGCAATTTCTTACTCTTGCTTCATTTTCCAGAGAGACAGGTACCCCTTTTTTCCCGTAGAATAGTCTTCCTCAAGCATCTTTCATCAAAATGTTTACTATTTTCAGAAGGTCAGAAGTACCTTTTCCAGATACAGTGAAAAAGTAAGAGTATTCAACACAAGACACCTCACACAGGATATTTGGATCAGGGATAAGCTGGGGTGGCCAAACTCCATGTTATCCTTAGGACCACGTATGACCAGGACAGCTGGATGGGCTCCTGAGGAAGATGGAGGTAGTTTCATCCTCTTCATCCCTTACCTTCCTATCAGCCTCTCCAATCCCTCCATCTCCCTTCAAGGGCAGGACCGACCATAAAGGAATTCTGGTAGGGTGTGAAGTAAGTGATTAGGTATTGAAAGGTGGGATGGAGAAAGAGAAGGGCTGACTGAACAGAACAAAGGGATAGAGCTGTCACGTCCTGAAGACCCGTCCTAGGATCTCCCCACACCCTGCTCACACTTCAGCTCAGTCAGAGCCTATCAGTCCCTGCCTCAGCAATGTCACAGCATGCCACCTTACACCATGGCTTTCCCCAAATTTCAGTTGCCCACTAGCTCTCACTATCTTTCCAGCAGTCCTTGCTTCTCCTCCTACACTCCAAGCATTTCCAGTGTCTTCCTTTAAGTGTTCCCCCTATGTCATGTCACCCCTCCTTTCTCTGCTCACTGACACTAACTCCTGAGTCAGTCCTGCCCTGGCATCCTTGCTTGTTCCTCCAGTTCCACCTGAAACTGGGTGGAGAGGTGGCTCTTCTATCCCTCAACCCTGATGTCAGAGACCACAAAAAATCAGAGCAGAAAAATCAGAGGCATTTATTCCTCAGTGCCATGAAGCCTTCCAGCAAGTCAAATGTGGTTTACCTGCAAATCTGAGTGCTATTGAACAGCTGTAAATCCGATCCCAAATGCATATTGTTCCTTCAGAACACCAGTTTGTGCATCCTCTGAATATGGAATTGTTCAGTATGAAATACAAAAGAAAGGTTTCTAGAAATCAGGACTGGAGACTGTTACAGACAATATGCTGTGATTAGATCAGGCAATCAGACCAGCAGTGTTTCCTTTGGTTGCATAATCTAATAATGATTTAGTCCACATTCTCCTACTTGCCTCCACTAAGAGGGCAGTCTGCTGGTGTTCCTCAAGCCCCTTACCTGTGTTTCCTGAAAAGGTTTGGTTGCAGCCATTGATTTAGCAAAGAGAATCACTTCATCCTTCACCGTTATGCAGCCACATGGGTGTTTGGACTAGAGGACCTTTGGAGGTCCCTTCCAACACAGGCCATTCCATGATCCTACGATTCTATGGAGAACTGTCTTTGGAAACCCACAGGGTGAGTGTGCAGGTCTTGAGATGTGAGGGGATGTGCATGGAAGTACTGCAACGCCTGGTGAGCTCCTGGAGGGAGACTGCAACAGAAGGGATTACATTTTCAAGCTATTGCTGAAATGCGCTGCCTACACAATGGCAAAACCAAGCCCTCTCATGGTTCTAGTGACCCTGTAGCTGGCTTTACTTCAGGTTGACACTCTACATCGTATTTCTCCTGCTTGGTGAGGTACTGAGCAATGGTGTGGGGTAGAGCTTGTTGCTCCAAACATGGCTGTATGTGAGGGCATGTGTGTCCAGCACATCACTCTGGAAGCAACAATAGCCACACCTGTCAGAGTCCCTGGCTCTAGTATCAGGCTAGCATGATTAGCTCATTCTTCTGAGGACTAGATGTAACGGAGAAATCAATCAAACTTCAACCTCTGTCAGACTATAAAGGGTGGAGGATGTGGAGGTTCCCAGCAGGTTGTGAGAGCTGTCATTTCTTTTGTGGTCTGAAAGACAGGGAGAGGAGAAATGTCTTTGCCCTACATTTCTGCTAACTTTCTTGGCGTAATGAGCTAGTCAGCTAATAAGCAAGTTAATTATACATAGAAATATGCCTTTCAGTGGCAATGCTCTCTGCAGCTGCACTGAGAAATGAGGGAAGACAGTACTCTGTTCCAGCACTGCTCATGTCTCTGTCTCGCTGCTTGAGTTTGGGTGAGTCACACCTCACTGCAGTGTTTCATCCCGCTCACCTCACTTGGAATGCTCCCTCACAAACCTTTTGATCAGGGGTGCCATCCATGACTGAGACAGTCATGCAAGCAAAACCAGTCAGTGGGTATGTAGATTCATAGATTGCTTTGTTTGTTACCAGTGTGAGAGATGGGTGATCCTGGCAGGAACATCTCTGCGGGTAACTGCACCTCTTAACCAGCAGCAGCACTCACACACCTGTAGGTTATCCTCAGGTAACCCAAGCCCCAGCTTTTTAAAATTGTGAGAGCAACTCAGATTAAAAATATGTTGGTAAGTTCAGTTGATGCAGTTTCTATACTTTCTTCCCAGTAGAGATTTTTCTATCTTTTTTGTTTTTTGTCATGTACCTTCTTGTGTTACTCAGCTTTACAGCCCTGGCCCATCACACTGTGGTTTGCTATAGAACGGTGCTATAAATAGCAACTTAAAACGAGTATTTCACTCTGGGTTTTTAAAAATGGATTGAGTTACAGAGGAAAGACAAGATTGCCACTGTGCCTTAAGGATGAGTGTATTTAAGCATAGAGGCAACATGGAATTGCATTTCAGTCCCATCCCAAAGGTGCGGAGGGAGCAGCAATCCTTGGTGGGTGTGCTTTACAGCATCCTTTCAGCAGGCAGGCTTCCAAACATTTTCGCTTCTTTGCAGACCTGTTTTGCAGATTCTGGTTTTGTGCAAAATATGGTTTAAGGTATTTTGACTTGGACAGACGGTTTGTTAAAACTGTGTCTGTAGTGTATCGCTGGATAGGAGGGAATGGGGCCTCAACCACCTTCCTGGGCAACCTGTTCCAATGTTCAAACCCACTCCTGCTGAAGAAGGCTCTTCCTAAGAGCCCATTTCAGTCTGCCCTTCTGTAATGTGAAAACATTGCCCCTCGTCCTATCACCCCAGGCCTTTGTAAACAGTCCCTCTGCAGCCTTCTTGTAGCCCCCTTCAGGGACTGGGAGGTCGCTATCAGGTCCCCCCAGATAGCCTTCTCCCAGCTGAACAACCCCAGTTCCCTCAGCCTGTCCTCACAGCAGAGGGGCTCCAGTCCCCTGATCATTTTGACAGCCTCCTCTGGACCCCCTCCATCAGGTCCCTGTCCTTCTTTTACTGAGGGCTCCAGAGATGGATGCAGGACTCCAGGAAACCCTTGATGGATTCACCTGCTACTCTGAGCTAAAAGTATGAGCAGAGCAAGGTATATGAGGGAAACAGGCCATAAAAGTTATTTTAAATTAAAATGTGAGTGTCCAGCTCTGAGTACTTCCGAAGAAGATAGATGCACTGGGCCACCATAACTCCAAGCAAAGCTCAGGCTCTGGGTGTTGCACCGGCACCTGCAAAAGCAGGCAGCAGTAGCTACTCCAAAAATCACTTTTGTTGGAACCAGAGTTGCCCAGCTCTGACAGAACAGGAGCTTCAGATGTCAGGTGGGAATATAGTTCTAATCCCTAACCTTTAAGAAATACTCTTTAAGAAAGGTGAACCCAAATGTGCATGCATTCAATCACAGGAGGGAAAATCTCCTGCTCCAGGGCACCCCAAAACCAAGGGGTCATTCACTCCAAAGCAGGTGAGTATTCATTCAAGGATATCCAGAAGTTTCTGATGAGGGCTCACCCAGTCCCAGGACGTTTCATTGGACAGCATCCTGATCCAAACTGGACAGGATCCTGATCCAAGTTGAGAGTCCCTGACTGCAAAACTACTCCTCTGAGGCAGACTGACTGCTGTAGTTTGAGACGGGCAGGGTTTCAGTAGTGGGGGTGCATGATGGGTTTTTTGTTGCTAAAAGGAAAATTCCTTTGTTCCCTAAAGACTTATCTGTCTTTTGCCTGTGACCTCTTCAAGGTCTTTAATTTGGAATTTAATTGTCTTGGCCCTAATAATTTTGATAATGAGGGACAGTGTGTCCCAGGACTGGGTAGCATGGCCAACCACTCAACTTTGGTTGTCTAGTAGGGCCTCATTTATACCTCAGTCAAGTCTGAACTGTGGTCATGCTACTTAGTTGGGGGCAAACACTGGACAAAGGCAGGCTGAGGGTCTAGATTGTGAGGCAACTGTGAGGTGTTAAGCTGAGCTTTTTCAGGTCTTTGGCCAGCAGTGGTCATGGTCAAGTCCTTGTCAGGGTGGCTGCACCTGCCACATCAGGACTCAAGACTCAACTTTAAGCTGTGCTTGTCTATAATTCTCCAGAGAAGTCTGGGTAGAGGGACAATGGGTCAGTCTGGGGGAGTGTGTCTGTGGTAGTGAAGACACCTCCAGCTAAAACAGTCAGCAATTCCCAGGTGAGTTGGGGAATACGGAGTGGGATGAAGTCCATACCAGTAAAGGTCTGACTGCCCGAGCTGTTTGGTCAGTGGTAGTGCACATCTTCTCGCATCTTTGAGTTTCAAATATTTTTCATTGTCATGTAACTGCGAGAGGCTGGTGGAGAGCAGCACCACAGAAGAACCATGGACGGTTCCCCAGAAGACAGTGAGGCTGTTTCAGGCACTCAGTTGCATCCTTTCTTCTGAAGTTTCCCTGGCACACTGCTGAATATTCTTGTAGTCAGGTCCCCAAGCTCTTGTGGTCTGGGCTCAGTAGCAAGGGGAGGTTCTGTCAGACATACAGCTTGGTTGTCCTTCTGGTATCTGAAACATCAATGCTCACTTTTCTGAAGCAAGGGTTGGTCTTTCTGGGGACAGACAGGGACTGAGAAACTTGTGTGTAATTATCAGTCTATTGACAGTAGATCAGCTTCTAAAGAATAAGTGTGGTCACTGAGCAACTGGAGTGAGTAGGGTGTTTTCTCACTAACAAGCCCAGAGGCTTAACCGAGTGCTCCCACAGAAACAGCTCTGCAGCATGGCTTCCTCCTCAGGTGAGGCTATAGGAGATATAATCACTGTCTGTGGCCAAAGGCTGACTCCATCAGTAGGGTCCCAGGGAAGTTTTCCTGTGCAGATTTTACTTTGACTCATGTCAGTCAATAATCTCCATGCTGTGAGATGTGTTTAAAACCTCCCTCAGGAAATTCAAAGAGCAGAGTCTCCTGGGAGTGCCAACAAGTTGTTCAAACACAACCCTCTGGCTGAAGACATCTGCTTGGGTGGTAGCTCCTTTACCCTCCCCAACATCACCACACATTTGCAATCCCTGCCTGCACAGTCAAAATCTGCAATTGATGTATCCTTTGCCGGCAGTGGTGGAGAGCAGGAGCAGGGGGGAGTCACGCACAGACTCTTTGTTTCTGCTCTCTGTGAAAAAGCCTCTCTCTCCAGCACACTTGGGGAGATGTATGCTAGAAAAGAGGGGCTGAGGCAATGAAAGGAAGGGGAAGAAAGGGAAAACAAGTTCCTTTGACCAGCAGCAGCTTGACATTTTTTCAACCCACTTTTTACACATAAAAGGGAGGGTGGGAAGAAAGAAGAAAGCATGAATGCAGGAGGAGAAGGAGGCAGAGAGGAAAAAATGATCAAAGGAAGGGTGAAACAGGAAAAAGATGTTTCCAGTGATGCCGAGACACTTGTCTGCACCCCTATAGCAACCCCAATATGACCTTACACACAAGAGCAAAAAACTGGCAGAATCTCTGGCAAACTAGCTATGTAGAATAAAAAAAACCCATAGAGATGGGTAGGAGACTTTGAGTTAACAGCCTGTGGGTTTAGAGCACGAGAATTGGGATGGGGGGGTGTGTATGAGTGCTTGGGTTGAGGAAAGAAGAAGGGCCACACATTGAGATCACGGGGGCAAGGGACTGCCATGGCCTTTGCATAAGCCTTAGCCAGGAGACGGTCAAAGTGTAACTGGGCAAAGGCACACACAGCAAAATCCAGTACAATAGCAACCAGACAGACACCCCAGTGTGGCCCTGAGACTGGCTGCATGGCAGAAGTGCAGAGAGGAAGGGTGGTGAAGTTCAGGCAGGATGAATGCCTTGCATGAGGAACAGAGATGAACCTCGTCTTCATCAGCCCTTTCAGTACCAAATGCTCTCTCCATGTTGAAGAGAGCTAATAAAAAGGCAGAGAATACACAAGAGGCTCAGAGGTACCACCAGTGCTGTAACATGTATCTGGGGAGGAAGTCTAATGCAGCATAGGTGTATTCCCTGGAGTGGAGATGAGGAGAACTGCAGCAAAGCAGAGCCCTTGGGATTTACAGCTCCGTCTTGGTTTGCTTCATACTGGAAACAGGAGATACCGAGGAGGATCCAGGACAGTAGTATCACCAGCCTAGTGTTAAAGATAGTGGGAAGCACTCTCCGAGAGTAGGGGTAATTTTTTCCACAAAGAGCTGCTGATTCCAGCACTTCAGAGTGACAAACTGGCATTTTAAAGTATTTTTTTTCAGTTTTCCTGTGAAGACCAATTAAACAGAAAGAAAACAGCCAGCAGTTTAGGTACTCTAATGTCATCCACGCTTTTCCCAACTTCCCGTACTTTACAATTTGCAGAGTAATTGATGTTGTTGCCCCTAGTTGATTTATAGCCATTGGATGGTGCTCCCCTTCCCCATATAGAGGCTTTCCTTAACTTTACTCAGTTCCCCCTCTTTGGTTCTCTTGCTGCCTTGTCTTGATCTCTTGGGTTGGGACCTTGCCCCTGTGCTGTGCTGTTACAGAGCCAGCCCCAGCTCAGCCCAGCCCAGCAGCCTCACAGGAGAGACCCTGTGCCCTCAGGTCCCCTGGGCAGGCTTGTGCTGCAGTTAAAATGCCCTCGTTTCCCTACCTCCCTGTTAACATTTGTGCTGCAGTGCTGGAGAGAGAGTCCTCTGGCTTTCTCATTCTCAACTCTCTTCTCTCACAGCTTTTGGAGTCACCCTGGTTTTGCCCATTGCCCTGTTGTTTCCTTCTCCCTTCTTACTTTCTATTCCCTTTTATTAAGTCCCAGCATGGAAACTGCTGCATTAAAGCTTCCAGCTGGGCTCTGCTGACTTCCACGTGTGTGCAGGGAGGGAGGGGAGGAAGAAATTATGCCTCAGAAATCCGGGAAACATCCTTAAATGTGGTGCTAAGAAGAAAATGAACGTGAAAGAGGTGACAAAAATGTCAGTCCACAAGCTCAAGAGATCACCAAGGCCCAGAGATAGCTGCATCATCCCAGGACGGGAATAAATTACAGACTCCAGCAGGCTAGAGCATGAAAACATCAGCACAACATTGACAAATGTTCTGGTGGCTGGGCCTTGGCCTTACACATTTCTCCAACTGGTGACATTGTGCTATAGATGATTTGCTCTCTTGGAACACCATGTCTGTCCCAGAGACTGTCTACCACTTAGCATAGCTGTGAAATATCGGTGATGTAGGATGTATAAATATTTCAAAGAGGCATGACTTGTTTGACAAGTGGGGTCTTGAGAGGGGACCGGAGATACTGTCTCCCGGCCAGCAAGTGGGACAAATATATTCTGTGGAAACAGAATGGGGGGGAAGAAAGACATCCCTCATCTTTGCCTTCTGACAAGTAGAATCATCACAGGACACGTTTTCCTTATGACAAGGAGATTGCTATGGGCGTGATAGCTGAAATGTTACAATTTTTAGGACCTCAAACTCTAGTTATTAATTGCCTTATTCAGCAAATGCAGCTCTGTACTTGAATTTTGGCAGGGCTGGTTTTTTTTTTCCTGTGGGCAGATGACAGCTCTAATTATTTATTATCAAATTATTTTCCCTTTAATTCAATGGACTGCTCAAAACCAGTCTCATTGTATGCTTTTTTTTAACTGTTCCCTAATTGGATGAGTTCAAAAGTACTATTGGCACCAGTACTTTTTACCTGCTAAGAGGAAGCTGGGAGCTCTCACGCACTTTGATAGTTTGCTTTGAAACTCATTCTTCACAAGCATTCGTGCCAGTAAAACATGACCATGTGCAATGAGTGCTAACACAAAGCAGGGTGTGAAGCACACAGTTTGGGGATGTATTTCTTTTAGACTCATCATCTAGATACGATTCACATACTCATTCAAACTCTGGTGCCATCATCTAATTACAGCCTTGGGGGGAAAAAAGGCAGCAATGGAAAGGCTACAAAGTGTCCCATAAATATGCATATTTCAAAATTATGAGTAGAGAAAACAAGAGTCATGCCTCCATGCTTTCTTTCGTCTTTATCACCATGAAGTTTCCTAGATCTGCCAGCATCTCTTCATCTCGTTTGCTTGTGTTGCTTTCAGCCTGCCTCTTGGAGATACGAAAAATTTCACTTTGTCCCATCATGGTCAGCTCCTGCTTCTCTCCATGCACTGGCAATAGGACTGCTCCACCTGTCCTGCCAGGGCCGGCTGCCTCTTGCTCCCTATGCCCCCTTTATTAATGTTGCAGAAAGGATTCGATCCTTCACAGATAAGGATCCATTTTGTTCAAACACAAACTTGTTCACCTCAGTGTCCCCTCCAACTCCATGCTGTTACCTTTGGAAAGGACGCCCCAAGGTGCAAAATAGTTTCTTGGCCAGTGTTCCCTTAGCTTGGCTATAGGAAAAAACCCCCAAACCCAAACTCACAAACAAAGCGACAAGCGAGGGAAGCAGTGGGAAACCCCTCTGCTTTGCAGGGATGCTGATCGGGGCGGGAGGCCGTTGCCCCAGGGTGGGGACTGCTGCCCGGTCTCTGTTGCTAGCTACTGCTTTTCTCTCCCGCTGAGCACCTATTGCAAGGTGAAGAACCGCTTCCTAATTAACGGGTCTATTAATTGTTCGTGTGCTGGAGAATAATCGAGCAGCCAGCCGCTCTCTGGACCATATCCCTCACTATTTTATTTTGGGGTTTTTTAACGGCACTTTTGATGCTCGGAGACTCCCTGCCTGCTGGGGGACGTCGTTCCATCCCCTTTCCCTTCGGGAACAGCACCTCTCGCTGGCTCCCGCGGCCAGCGGCCACTGCTGAGGGAGAAGCGCCGGGAGCAGTGCGAGGCCGCGCAGCCACCGCGGGGCGACACGCGGGAACAAGCCCCCAGGGAAGAGGAGGAGGGGCGCACCAACTCGTCCCCATGGAACCCCGGCCCGAAGTCCCCCGCCCACGGGTTTTCACGGCTCCGTCTCCGCTGGTCTCGGCTCGCTCTATCGCCCTGATCCATCATTCTGGACCCTGCGAGAAGAGTGGGTCTCGGGTCCCCCCGAAGCAGCGTTTTATGTCTCTAGCAAAGCAGGTGCGGAGAGGGATGCGCGGAGAGGGATGGCAAAGCCGAGCCCCGCAAGCCGCGCTCCCGGGACGTGGTGCAACCGCTGCTGGTGGCCGGGGGCGATGCCTAGTCGGTCGCACTGCATCTCCTTCCTCCTCCCCGTTCAGGGCCCTGCTGAGGGCAAACGCACGGCTCTCCTTCCCCGGCTCTGAGGGACGAGCATCTGCACAGACTGGGGCCGACAGTCCCACGGGCACCGCCGAGCCCCAGCACTGCCCGCACGGCACCCGCGCCTCGCCGCTGCCGAGCAGCCCCACCAGCCTGACTGGAGGGGAGGAAGGGAGAAGCAAGAAAAACTTTGCTGGCACTAGCCAGCGCCGTCACAGGAGAGCTTCCTCTCGGCGATGGGCTGTGACCCACAGCGAGGCAGAAGGCGCCCCAGGCCTTCGCTGACCCGAGCGCTTCGCACGCCCGTTCCCGGCGGGAGAAGCCGGCTTTGCGCGGGTGTCCGCAGGAGGAAGGGCCGCGGGCTGAGGGATGATCCCTTTTTCCTCCCCAGCCCCGCTGTGCTGTCTGTAACGGGGCCGGGGCTATGGCAGAGCCGGGCGGGAGGTTGGGCTCTGCCGCGCACGGCTGCTTTAATTGGCTTTTTGCCTTTTTTTTTTTAACCAAAAATTAGTGAAATTATGAAAAGAGGAGGGGAAACTACCTGAAAAGGCAAGGGGGAAGAAAACATGGCAGGGAGGGATGGGCGAGGTGGCCCTGGGCCAAGCCCAGCTGGCTCAGTGCCGAGCCCCACAAGCGCCCCGTCAGGGGCCTGTAGGGGAGAGGGGTCGCTCTCGACAACTTTCGCAGAAGATTTTGGCGCTTCAGAGACAAGCAGGGGAGTAGGGACCTGCCAGGCGTTTTCCAGCCGGCGTCTGGCAGGAGTAACCCAACTTTCTCCAGCTTCTTATTCCTTCTCGTCGCGTTCCTTCCAGCTGCACAACCTCTTTTTCGTTCACCAGGAGCTCCGGTAGCCTTCGGGGGACAGCGACACGAACCTCTCTGCGGCTGTAAATCATCTGCGAGGCGGGCGGAGGGGGCGAGCGGCAGAGGCGAAACAGCTGCACAAAGCACACACAGCAGGGAAAGTTCTGAAGGAAGAAGGAAGGACCTGGCGGTCTGGGAAGGAAGCGAGGAGAGCCTGGCTGAGCTGCAGGTGGAGTGGGGGTGCGTGGCCTCTCAGCAACTTGTTTGCTTCTCCCTTCAGGCTGTCTGGGACGATGCGGTGCAGCTGCGGGAGCTTTTGGGAGCTGCTTTAAGAGGAAAATAATAGAAAAATAAATGTCTTCCTGGATTCCGCTAATTACAACAATTCCTTTCCCGGAAGATCTGGAAAAGAGGAGGGAGAATCACCTATCCCTCTCTCCGCCTTTCAGCAGCTGGCTCCAATCCTCCCGCCTCGTTTCCCCCTCCTTTTTTCTCCACCTCCTTTTCTCCCCCCCTTCCCCGGCTCCTGGGGCTGCGGTCAGAGCCTCGTCGGGAGGAGGGAGGGCAAGGACTCTCCCAAGTTGGCAGCACTTCGGGCAGCGCTCGGCGGTTCCCGCGGAACAAAGAAACCCCCATCTTCCGCAGGAGCCAGGGACGGCGCTGCGTTGGCCCGAACCCTGCCCTGGGCCAGTGCCGCCGGGCTGCCCTTCCCGAGCACATCGAGTGCGGGGCGCGGCCGCTGCTCTGCTGGAAATCTGAAGATCCTCGGGCAACCTGGCCAGGGGAAGCAGGAGGCGACTCAGCTTTGCTGCTCTCCCCGCCTCCTTCCCTAGCTCTGCCTTTTTTTTTTCCCCATTTCTTTTCTCCCTTTTTCTTTGCAATTTAGTTCCCAGGCGGCCCCTGTGTGTGCGTGTTCCTCTCGCCCAGCCCTGCCTGGGTCCGGCGCGGAGCCAGACGTATGGGACGACGGTTGGGGAGCCCCTGGCCGGCTCCTCGCTCCCCCTCCGGATGCTGCTGGGCTGTTCTTGCTGCTTTTCTTCGCCGGCGATGAAGGCTCTGCCTTGAAGATGGAGATGCTCTGGTTTTTATTCCTGTCTCTGGTGCCAGTGTACAGCAGGGGACAAGGAGTTTACGGTAAGAGACGTTGTCGGGGGGGAGGTGGGGGAGATGCGAGAGGGTGGGGTGGCGAGGACGCAGCCGGCAGTGGTCTCAAAGTTAAAAAGCACCTGCAGGAGAAAGTAAATTATGCTGGCGAGGCTCGTCGCAGCCAAAGCTGAGATTTATGCAGCACCAGGGCTCCCACCGCCTGTAGCTACTTCATGATTCCTCGCCGTAACCCCTGTCCGCCGTCAATGTGTGAGTTGGCGGAGATGGCCCGCGGAGACACCTGCCGGGCCCGGGGCTAGCGAAAGCCTCTCTGCGCGGAGCTGCCGCCGATGGGCGACCGACAGTGTTTTCGGAGCGGGGGTGTGGGGCACGGGGGTTCGCCTTCTTGCGCTGTTGTACGGCTTCGTTTCTCCGCGGGAGCCCGCTGGGAGCAGGGTGGCCGAGGGTAGCCCACAACTCGCTCTGCCCCAGAGTCCCTTCTGTCGGGTAGAGAGCTGAGGCTGCATCCCTACCCCCTTGAACTTTGTCGGTTTTCTTCTTAAGATCATGAGGGTTAGTGGTGGGTGGTCTGTGACAGAGCTGATATCGAGCTGCTTTGTGGCTTTCTCTTATTATTAGTATTGTTTCTACTATTTGTGCTATTACTATTATTTTATTATTTTTTATTCTTATTGCAGTTACAGTGCTTACTAGCCCTCCTTGTTTTCAGGCAGGGTGGCAAATAGCAAGCCCATGTGTCCCCCTGCTAGGTCTGGCTTCGTGCTGCCCTTCGTCTTCCCAGGGCAGGTGGCAGAGGCTGGGGATGGCATGCCTTGCCCATGCTGAGCACAAGCCCTGGGTTTAGACAGCAGCTGGGATTTACTTGAGCCAGCCGTGCTCCCCTTTCCTTCTCCCAGCCCTCTCTTAATTCTTGATTTACAAGATCTGCATTTACAATACTCTGGGAGAAAATAAATAAAAGCAACTCACAAGCCTTGCTTCTCATAACAAGCCTGCTTTATCTTGGCTTGTAACTCAGTTGTGCGTTGCTGGAAAGTCCTCTGGAAGGCATCTAACAATCCAAGCTCTCTGAGCTGTGAAGAGAGACCCCAGTGAGAGAACCTAGCCCCCCCGCCCTGCTCCCTCTTTTTTAACAGCATGCAGCCAGTTTCTTGTGTGAGCTCTGGCAAAGACCAGTCTCACTGACTGTGGGTGAATCTTTGTAGGTCACTTTTTAATGATGTATTTCTTTAATGGAAACAATTCCTCCTTTCTCCATGAGGGCTGGGATGTTCATTTGGGTCCGTTTTGTGAAATAACAGAAGGTGTGTAGCTTCCTTTATTTTTTCTTTATTAAGTGTTTTCTCCTAGTCTGCCTGTTCAGGGAAAACTTGTACGAACCTTCCAAAGGCTAGAATGATGAGGAGTAGAATGAGTTTGCAGTACAGAAACCTGGCCAGGGTATTTAATCCTTTAAAACAGGTAATGTGCTTCTAGCTGAACTCATGTTATTTGGTTTAGGGTGCTCTCAGCTGAGTGGCTGTCACCCACCTCTCTCTGCTCAGGATCATAGCGAGAGGGATGGAGCTTAAAACTCGATTTGCCTAGATGTGCTTTAGAAGGTTGCCTCTTATGTTTCTAAATTATTATTAACTTTAGTGAACTTGGATTTGATAGAGCTGCTGCTAAATTAGAACGACTTCAGAACGACTTAAGGATGTTTTTGTTTTTTTTTTCTCAGAGAGAGATAGGAGAAGCTGGATACCAAGGAAAGCACAGAGACAGACTAACATCAAAGTGGCCTTTTAAACCAAAAGGGTAGACTGTTCTCTTAACTGCACAAAGGGAGTGATCCAGTCTTTTTCTTCCTCTTAAAAAAAAAACCCCGTTATCAGTTGAGAGTCTCAGGAGCCTGAATATGCAGCTGTCACTAAGCGCAGCCCGAAGCAGTGGCTTGGGGAATCAGCACACCACAAACTTTGATGGTGGCTAATAGTTTTCATACTGTCTTTCCCGTTCCTGCTTCAGTGTGCTGCTTTCATGCCTTGTTCGGCCACGTTGTTTTGTTTGGATGCAGGATTGCTGTTACTGATGGCTTAAGCAGAACTGGATTGGAAGTTGTATTTGCAAGGATAACTAAAGCAGGATTAGAAACTAGTTCTACTGCCCCCCTTCACTTTGGTTTGTCCTAAATGTGAGCTGCTCCTCACAGCTTTAAACTGTAGAGTTCTGTGCTGTCAGCATTGCTTTCTGGAGGCACTTAATGTAGATATTCTAGGAACTCAAGTATTGTGTTTCAGATGTGGGATTTTTTTTAATATTTATTGATGGCGATGGAGATGGTGAGAGGCATCTATATGGGTCTATAAATATATTTCATTTTAGTAAATCTGCTGAGATTAAATCAGATTAAACTAGCTAAAGCATCTGCGCATTGTGGCCTTTGAATAATACACCCTCATGGATGTGCATGGAAGACAGAGGTCTAGGAGAGTGCAGTTGTTGGAGAGCTTTATTGAGATGAATGGGATAAATAAAACGTGTGTAAAGTGGCTTCTGGGAAAGGAGCATTTGCAATGGAGGTGCAATTTAATTAGGAGCCAAAGTACATTCAGCTTGGTACCTGGTTATATAAATTGACATTTGGTGTAATGACTGAAGTGTGGCTGAGACCCTCTACTCGTTAGCGGGTCCCATCCTTCCAGCCTTGTTTGTTGTAATGAGGCAGGGCTGGGCTGATGCAGAGAGCAGCTCAGCACGCTGCCAAGAGGCAAATTTTAGTATCCTTTTGTGGTAGACTGTGGCCCAAACTGCACGTGTCTCTCAATCCTGGTGTAACAGGTCTCTAGGATCTAAGCGGGAAGAAGGAAGAATTTAGGAGACTTGCCTTTCCGATCTTGGAGTTATCAGTACTTACAGCTGTAAGTTAGGCTGGGAGAGGAGAGTATGAAGTGTTTCCAAAGGGAAGGAGTGTGCCTTTTGCTTCCTGGCTAGCCCCACAGGCTTTGGGACTTGTGTAGCTTTGGTTCTGAGCGTGCACAGGGCTGCTGCTTTGCTTACTCAACGTGCAGTGTGTAATTAAGGTTTCTGGGCTGTGTTGTTACTAACACAGTCCAGCTCAGCAGCAGCAGCCTTTCAGGCTGAATAAAAGGGTGGGATGTGGTTTCCCCTGCGTAATTCACCCGCAGAAAAGGCATTTCAAGAATGGTCATCACAGTGTGTGAAGAGGGGTTACAGCAAAGCGATGGAATAAAGGAAGGTTTAGGCAGGGCAGCAGGGAAAGCTGCCTGACACCGTGATCAGCAGGGCTGGGTGGGTTGTGGTACTTCAGACACTTGAAACTGGTGGGAGTGAAGCACTTGCAATACAAAGGAGTCAAGCCCTAGCCTCTGAGGTGGGGAATAAACGACCCAGTGAAGCTCTTTCCTAAAGAGGCACCATCACATTGAATCACTTGTCAGATGCCACTACAGACAACCAAAATGATCCAGTGGAAGGATATTTTCTTGCATCTGTGGTGGAGATGTGTCATGATAAAATGTATTTTGGATATAGGCCATAAGCATCAGCACCTCTCCATCTCATATGGGTGGTCACAGCATTTCCTGCTCCTCGTAACTGTAGAGAAACCCTTTTTTCATACAATTTTCAGTGCAGGGTGCTTCATGCCCTTTTGCAGCTTGTGTGTGTGCCTGGCTTTTGCTGCCAATTTCTGAAGGCGCACAAACACACTCAAGTGTTAACCTTGAGTCTGGTGACCTGTATCAGTCCCTCTCCTCTGCTTCTGCTTATAGCTGTCTTGGCAGTGGGAATGGAACTCTGGACACAGAGCTCTGCAGCTGTTATCTTATCCCAGTGCTCTTTGTGCCCAACCCTGTGCCCTCAGAAATGGGTGACTGGATTGCTGGGTGAAGTAGTGATGGAGCTGGCTCCTAGTGGACCACTTCTTGGCTGGTTCTGTTTGGAAAAAGAAGCACAGTGGTCCTGCAGACTATATATATTTAATACATATACTTCATAATAGGCCTTGGCTTAAAAGTAAATGTAGCTTAATACAATATGTATGACTTAGAGTGTGTGTGTGTGTGTGCACACATCCTCTGTGCTCAGCTATTTCTCCTTTAAATCTGTGGTGCCTTAGGCTGTACCCTTTAGGCTACAGGGAAGGGTCTTGTAACTGGAGGGCTATAGAAATAGTCTTGGAGGACTAGGTCGGTTCAAGAATCGCACATTCTTCAGCAGCTTTTTAAATTCAAGGCACTAAATCTGTTCAGCCCTGTGCTTCAGCATGCCTTTCTGTTCTCTGGCTGTAGCATTGTCATACTCACCTTCCTGTGACTCTGGGACCTTGGGTTTTAGGTCAGGTCAGTAGCTTCATACAGCAGACAAGCCCTCAATTTGTTTTATATGCAGTGCTAGAAAGCTGACATTATCCTCTTGACAGGTTGTTTGCAACTTGATGGTAGAAGTCAAAATATTTCACTAGAGGTGTCATCAGAAACCACCATCCTATGCTAAATTTTGCGTGAACATGAAGATAGATGTTGAGTAATTTGACATGAGTAGTATTGCATTTAAAATTATCACCATGGCAGCTTTTCACTGGATTTTTTTTTTAAATGTGTGTATGTATTTCAGAAGAGTTGGAAAGTGGAGGAAGCTCCAGTGACTCCTGATAAGTGGAAGGTGCAGCAGAAGATGGACTTGGAGGTTCTGCTGTCAGACAGTGGTTCAGCAGTGGCAGTGAGGAATGCTGTGCTGCTAGGAGTGCTTCACTTGGTTTTTAAGAAACAAGACTAAGTGACTTTCGTGCTGAAAATGCCAAGATCTTGTGTCACTTCCCATCAACCAAAACCCCTCCTGTTTTACTCGGGTTCTGACTGCAGTTACTCCTTGCTGGAATAATGTAGTTTCAGGCTGAACTGTCCCTCCCTTCACACATTCCCTGCTTGTTTGTTTTGTTAAGTGCAGTCTGTGTCCAGAAGTTTTGGCTGTGTCCCTGTGGGTTATTACTCGCAGGGTAGAGTTGAGAGGTGGGAAAATTTGCTTTCTGCCCAATGCGGCTTTGCTGGCAAAGGCCATGTAGCGCGATGCAATTCTGCTCGTGAAGAACTGGGATGGAAGCTGACAGGGGAGGGGATAGAGAGCAGCCCTGAGAAAAAGGGCTTGGGATGCTGGTGGAGGAGAAGCTGGGCAGGAGCAGACAGTGTGCACTCGCAGTCCAGAAGGCCAACAGCATCCTGCATCACAAGAAGTGTGGCCCACAGATTGAGAGAAGGGATTCTGCTCCTCTGCTCTGCCCTGGTGAGACCCCACCTGGAGTCCTGCATCCAGCTCTAGAGTCCTCAGTACAGGAAGGACAGGGACCTGGAGAAGAGAAGTCTCCCGGGGGACCAGATAGGGACCTTCCAGAATCTGAAGGGGACTACAAGAAGGCTGCAGAAGGACTGTTTATGAAAGCCTGGGGTGATAGGGTGAGAGGCAGTGGTTTCACATTGGAGAAGGGCAGATTGAAATGGGCTGTTAGGGAGAAGTTTTTTAGCAAGAGGGAACTTGAACAATGAAACAGATTGTCCAGGGAGATGTTTGAGGCCCCATCCCTCAGGCCCAGGTGAGGCTGGACAAGGCTTTGAGCAACCTAATCTAGCTGCAGCTGTCCCTGCTCACTGCAGGGTGTCTGGACTGGATGACCTTTGAAGGTTTCTTTCAACATGGGCCATTCTATGATTCTATGACCTGTGTCAGTGTTCTAAACCCTGGCAGTGAAAGGCTGCTTTAGTCTGCACAAGGCAAGTCCACAGTAACCTGGTTTGCCTTTGTAGCTCTGGATAGGCAGTTCAGTGCACAATTTCTCATCAGAGTAGGTAAAATGTTGATAGTTTTTTTGCAGAGGGGTTGCTGTGTTGTTGGAGGGGTCTCTGTTGGGCTGTGGGGAAGATGACCCTTTCAAATGAGACATAGTAGAAAATACTCTGTTGTCATGGATGGTTGGTACCCACATCTGGTAACACAACGTGGAGACCTGGTAGCTCAGCTCTTAAAACTGACTCAAAGTATTAGGAAAGCTTTGGGACCATCTGTGCTGTCAGGCAGTCAAGGTGAACACATCAGTTACTGGTGTCCTGGCTACCTTTAGCCAATGATCAGCTGCCGCTGTTGCAGACGTTTAACTTCAGAAGGCAGTGATGTGCCTCTGGCCCTGGGCTGGTGGAGGAAGAGAGAATGACATGGCACTGGTGCTGCACAGCAGAGTGCAGTAGCAGTACTGGCAGGACCTCCAGGACCTACTGGAACGTGTTGTCTTGTGAAGGAGCGGGAGAGTGTGTTTCATGTCTCTGTGCTCATGTCTGACTGGTAAGATCTCTGTTAGGATTCAAAGTAGTTCCTTTGAAAAGAATAAGCTTTCATCTGCCCTTTATTTGGGGGAAGGGGTTGAAGGAACAGAGGAAGATGCTTTTTCATAGCTGAGCATTTGCTTCATGTTTAAAAGAAGAAATTAAATGTGTGATAACCCATGGAGCTGACGTTTAAAAGAGCTGGGAAATGGAGATCTGGACATGAGCTGTGTTGGTTCGACAAAATTCAAGTCAGAGAAAGGGCTGCTATCAGCAGGTTAGTTGGGACTTGGAGGCAGAGACTTGTCACTCCTGGTGCTGAGTGTTCCTTGGAATGAAGGTTTTGGCTCCCTACCCGCTTTCCTGGCTTTGCTCTGGAGGTTTGTCCAACCTGACCTGGAAGTACTCTGGGAATGGGGCATTTCTTACCTCTCTGGGCAACTTGGACTAATGTTTCATCACTCTCATTGTAAAACACTTCTTTCCTATACCTAGTCTAAATCTGACCTTTTAGCCCAAAGCCGTAATTCCTTGCCCTATCACAATGGGTCCTGCTAAAAAGACTGTTCCCATCTTTCTTACAGGCCCTCTTTAAGTACAGAAAGGCTACAAGATCTCCCTTGAGCTTTCTGCAGAATGGAAAACTCCACCTCTCTGTTTGTCTCTCACAGGAGAGGTGTTCCAGCCCTCTGATCACTTCTCTGGCCCTCTTTGGACTTGCTCAACAGGTTTGTGTCTTTTCAGTACTAAGGATCCCATAACTGGGCATAGTGCTCTAGGTGAGGTCTCACCAAATCAGAGCAGAGGGGTAGAATGACCTCCCTTGATCTGCTGGCCATGCTTCTTTTGATGTAGCCCAGGATACAGTTGGCTTTCTGGGCTGTGAGTTCACACTGCTGGGTCACATTCAGCTTTTTCTTCCACTGGTACCCTGAAGTCCTTCTCTGCAGGCTGCTTTTAATTCCTTAATCTCCATGTCTGTACTGATATCGGGTATTGTCTGACTCAGGTACAGGATCTCACACATGGCTTTGTTGAACCTCATGAGCTTCATACAAGTCTGTTTAAAGGGCTTGTTCAGGTTCCACTGGATACTATCCCATCCTTAGGTGTGTTGGCCACACCACTCAGCTTGGCTGCCCAAGGAGGTTGTGGATGCTCCACCTCTGGAAGTGTTTAGGATTGAGTTGGATGGGGCATTTGGCAACCTGGTCTGGTGGGAGACAGGTGTTGCTCCCCAAGGAAGATGAGTTGGAACTAGATGGTCTTCAAGGTCCATTCCAGCCTAGACCACTCTGATTCTATTATTTACAGACTTGCTGGGCTGGCACACAGTCCCACCGTTTATGGCACTGATGTCACTGCTCTGGTAGGAGGAGATGACGACAAGGTGGCAGCTGGCTGTATGGTGCCCCTTATGTTTAGGCAAGAGTGTCCTGCGTGGTCTGAAGCAGCAGACCTGAGGGTGTCAAGGTGGAGACATTTAACTGTTGCTGGTGCTTTGGCTCTTGGGAAAACATGACTTAGGGGCCCTAAGGTAGTGCATCATTGTCTTCAGAGCATGAAGACTGCCTACAGGTTGCTCTTTGCACTAGTGTGTTGGCCACAGTCTATCCCAGGTCAGCTTCTGACTATTAATTCTTTAAGATTCTAAATAATCTGGTCAGTGGTTGATGAAGTGAAACATATGAAGTTAAATGGGGGACTAAAGAGAGACACCTGACTAAATTGTAGTAGTAGAGAGGGATCTGGGAGTACTGGTTGACAACTGGTTGAACAGGAGCCAGCAGTGTGCCCAGGCAGCCCAGAAGGCCAGTGGCATCCTGGCTTGGATCAGCAACAGTGTGGCCGGCAGGACTAGGGATGTAATTCTACCCCTCTACTGGGCACTGCTGAGAACTGAGGGGAGTTCTGGGCCTCTTGCTTCAAGAAAGAGATTGAGAGCCTGGAGCAGATCCCCTCTTGCTCAGCAGTGAGGCTGAGAAAGGGACTGGAGAAAAAGTCTGATGAAGAGAGGCTGAGGGATCTGAGGGAGTTCATTCTGGAGAGGTGGAGACTCGAGGAGGACCTTCTGCCTCTTTCCAACTCCCTAAAGGGGTGTTGTAGTCAGATGGAGGTCAGGCTCTTCTCCCAGGCAACTATCACCAGGAAGAGAGGGCAGGGTCTGAGGCTGCCAGGGAAGGGTTAGGTTGGGTGTTAGAAAGCCCTTCCTCACAGAAAGGGTGATCAGACCCTGCCCAGGGCAGTGGTGGAGTCCCCATCCATGGAGATATTTAAGGACAGCCCTGGTCTGGCTGCTGTGGTGATGTTAGGTCATGGGCTGAGCTGGATGTGCTCAGATGACTCAATAATTATGTGATTTTTGTGATTGTTTCTCTACATTTTCTACGTGTTACTCTCAACTAGGCAGTATAGTTACCACAGCATGTGCTTGTATAACTGTATTCCCAGCCCCGCAGAAAGATATGTCGTCTGGGAACATTTAAACTCATCTGAGAAGAACATTGCTGTGGTCCACTCCTGTGTTCTTGGTCCCATCCTGGTAAGAACGGTGTAGATGCGGTTGTATTTCAGTGGTTGCAAGCAAGGCAGGCCAGCTTAGTTAGGTTAGTTGTGGTGCCAGGGTGATGTGGTGATCTAGATTCACCAGGACTGTGCTGTGAGCAGGCCACCACTCTGTGCTGGCCTGCAGACCTCCAGGGAAAGGGTGCAGCAAGGTGGTGAGCAAATACCTCTAGCAGCTTTTATCGACCTGGCCAGCTTCTTGCTTTGCTGTTTCTGCCTTCATTTGAGTTGCAAATTGCTCGCTGGCTTGGTTTGGCCGTTATCCCTTCCTTTAGCTTTGATAAAGAAGATATCACAGATGTAACTAAAAATCCATCTGGCTGTGATGTGCTGGCTTGTAGCTTCTCTCCGCTGTGAGCGATGTGGCTTCTTTCCTAGCGCAGGACGAATGGCGTGCCGATTCTTCCGCTGCGTTCATGTAAATGCAAATGATGGCAGCGGGAGGAAAGCGGCTGACAGAGGTGCAGTAAGAACAGCAGCTTCTCAAGACAAATTAGCAAATGTTTCGGAAAGAACTGACATAACATTGAAAGCTCAAGTCAAGCTGTGAGAAAGGCTTTAGGAGATCTGCAGGTGGATGGATCATACAAGAGTTGTTGCTCATCGGTGCCGCTCTTGTTTCAGGAGGAAATGGTCCTTCACTAATTGGCATAAATTGTTTTTAAATAAATGTGGACAGGAATCATGTGCATCTCTCGAGCGCCTTTGTGATGCAGGAAAAAGGAAAAACAAAGACATGCTTCAAACAGATGTTTGAGAAGTGTGGCCAAACAGCTTTTGCCTGCAAATTCCCTTTCCCCTTCTGGTCCTCCCTGCGTGCTCTGCATAGTGGGAAAAGGCATTTGTAGAATTAGACTGAAGAGTGCCTGTCTCTCACAAAGTTTAATTTTCTGCCTTGGGTCATCCCTTGCCACAGTGGAAATGTGAGAAATTGAGGCTCACAGAGGTAACCTGGGCAGCAAGAGCTAGCTGGGAAGGGCAGATTGAATGCTCCTGCTGGTCAGGCGAGTCCCGGATTTAACTGCTCTGGGGCATTTCCACTGCACTTGCCAGACCATAAAACCCCCTCTTGGAGTGCACAAGTAGGATGTCTCATGGGTTGATGTGTTTCAAATCACTGTAATATCTATGAACTCTCACCTCTGTGAGTGTCTGTTGCCTACAGTCATTACATTCTGCATGTGGGGCAATTACATGAAGATTAAATGGTTTGCCTGTGGCTGAATGAAGAACTGAACATCAGTGAAGTTTTATCCTTCCTTTTCTCTCTGGTGAAGTGCAGCTGGTATTAAGTTCAATCCCTGTGGCTGATAGATCCAAAGTAAGTACATTCTTGCTAAGAAGAAATAAGCCATTGAAAACAGGCTGTGATCCAGTTATCTTGGAATCGAGGCTTCTGGATGCCAGAGAAGAGCACAGTTTGTGAAGAAGCAAAAGGAAACTCTGAATATTGCAGCACATTTTGTTATTTTCTGTCTGTGCTCAACCGTATTCCTATTTTTCTTACAAGTATGAAGGCAGGAAGTAGAAATCTTCAGTATTTGTTTCTCAAATTTTAACAAAAGCAGAAAGGAATTAATGTCCAAGATTTTTGTGGATTTCTTTTTTAAGAGAGATCAAAATTCACGATTAGATATTTGAGAAAGAAGGTATCTTGATCACTTATCAAATAATTGCAGGGTAAGAAGACCATATGTCTGGAAATTGGAACTTAGAAGTAGCTGGTGATATTAATGGCAGGTTGGGAGGATCCTCATCTGAAGGTGTGGTGCGAGACTGTCCCTTGCTGCTCCCTCTGTCGCTGCTGATACGGAACACTTGGAAACCAGTTAAGAATCCCAGAGTTTTCCAATGTTGTTAAATGGTAGTGTTTTTGCAAGCAGATTGACTTATGGTTTTCCAACCATTAATGTGGTGTCTGCAATGAGATTTGCTCTGTGTGTGCTCAGACCCATGCACCTGGGCTCAGCTGCCAGCGATGTATTAGAGCACCCCAGGAATCACCTACAGTGGGTCACACAGGAACATGTCCAGGCAGGCTTTTTGTGCTTGACTGCTTGGTAAGTAAGTTATGGGGTACCCACAGCAGGTTCATGCTTGCTTTTGGATTGTAGCACAAACAACTCCAGGCTGCGCAACTAGGTAGTGATCCTATAAATCCGTCTAGCTGGCTTATTGTGGGTGCAGTTAAAACTCAAGGGCTGCAGCAGCTTAGCTATCGTAATCCAGTGGCTGCTAACTCTAGCGAGACAAATGCCAGGGTTGTTCTTGCTCTTTGATACCTTTCAAGAAGACATAGCTTGCAATGTGGGAATGCGAGGTGCCTTAACGCAGCACGCTGTTGTGAAAGAGGGCTTCCAGACAACAGATCTGGAATTAATGTTGCATTTTGAAGAGCTGTTCCTTGCAGAACCCCTTGCGTAGATGAGCCTTGCATTTAGCTGTGATTAAGTTTCTCGGTTGTTTTTTCCAAATGGGACAGTCAAGGTCCTGAAGCATGTAGCTGCATCTGAAAACATTCCCCGTAGAAGCTAAGCTCCACGTTTTGTTGAAATTGCTCAATAATAGTTTGTTTTCTGGCTGGTCAAATGACAAGCAGCTCAGGACTTTCATCCTTATGCCAGCAGAGAAATGCAATTGAGTGTAGAGAGTGAGTGTTTACTATGATGTGCATGATTAGCACCATAAATCTTTCATGTTGGGGTGGCTGGTGAAAAGCATAAATATCAGCACAACAAATTGAAAGGAGCTGTTTGTTGTATATTCATGGTTGGTAATCGGGCTTGAAACTTCATGTAAAAGGAGAAATTAGCCAAGTGAATGGTAGTTATAGAAACTGGAAACCACTCTGGCACTTGCTAAGCTTTGGCAGAGATGCCTTGCTGAGTTTTGCAGATGACAAGGAGCACATGTACTGGTGGCTGATGGTTATTCTAGGTGGCCAGCAGTAGTGTGTGCGCTATCTGACGAGCAGTTCTGCTTCTCGGATCATTGTGGAGACATTTCCAAGTATGTTTGCAGCATATGGCTTGCTTTAGGAGATGGTTTTAGATAAGAGACTCTGGGTAAAACACAGTAGATCAGCTGCTTATCGCTTAGCTTCACCTGGGTCAGCAGGGCTTTCTGTACAGACACTTAGAAAAGCAGTAAAGGAAAATTAGTAGTGAGCATCACAGCTATCTTCCCTTGTGTAGAGGAGCCTGCATGAAACCACCACATGAGGTTTTTGGCTTATGGGGCCTCAATGAAAGCTTTGCAGAAGGAGAAAGCAGAGAAAGGTGCTCAAAAACACTAAGGTTGGTGATAGGCTCAGCGAGGTAAGCAGGAAAATGAGAGGAAAAATGGGTCTGGATAATGCTAGGTTAAAAAAAAAAGATAAAACAAAAATTGAATGCTGTTGTTGTGTAAATTCTACAAGTGGGAATATCTCTCTCTTTCATTGGCCTCAGAATAATAGCTGTGGCATTGCTGCTGTTGAAAATAAAGGATTGGAAGAGCAAGTGAGAAGCACCATCCCTGCGAGGCTTGGACAGGATTATGTGTCTCCCAGAAGGTGATAGCTATAGTTCCAGGGTCATGTAAAAGGGGGCTACCCTTAGCCACCCCCATTTCAAGAAATGGGAGGATTTAGTGATGCTTTTGGATATGTAACACCATACACTTTTCTCAAGGACCTGGATGCTTCTTGAGCATTCCTGTTTTCCCTGGGGAAACAGCTGTTTCCTGCAGGGCTAGAGCCCCAATCCCAGGGCAGTATAAAATGGATCACAGCCAGTTATTGAGGGGTTAATTTACTCAGCTAACTCTTCTGATTTTTCCTGCACTTTATTTCTCCCTTTAGAGAGGGATCCAGTTAGTCATCACAATTTAGGAAGCATATTTGCCTAATTGAATTTTGATTTGACCTGTTAAAAGGTCTCGGTTCTTTGTCCCACCTGCTCACCTTGCTGGCTCGGTGGCCTGTTCTGCACTAGCCCAGGAGGAGATGATGCTGTACCAGGGGTGTGGGCAGGCAGCTGCTCTGCTGTGATCCACCAGGAACACTGCTGTCCAGCCTGCCCCCAGTCTGTGCTCTCTCTGGCCAGCAGTAAGGGTTATGCTTCTTCAGATCCTCTGGGGAAACAGGAGTGTTGTAGTTTGAAAATTACCAGAATTTTCAGATGTGCAGAAGTGCTTTCATGAAGAACAAAAAGTTATGTTATTCTCAGAGGACCTCTCATCCCAGTTACCTGTCCTGGGGGAGGTGACACTGTCCCAAAAGGGTGTAGCTAGGAGTCAGCCCCTAAAAGCTGACCGGGATCTTTGTTTGGTCTCTTGGGTTGAGGGCTTTCAGCCCAGCACGACCCAACCCCCTGTTACTGGGGTGGTGGGTGTGGGGAAGGCGGATCGGCCGCAGCTTCCAGCAGCTCCCTCCCCTGTTTTCCCAGTCGGAAACAGGAGGGAGGGTGTTTGCAGAGTCCACTCCGCTCCTGTAAATGGCAGGGTGGAGGAGGACGGCCCCTCGCAGTGCCAGCCCCGACCTGGTGCTGGCTGCGACTTGCCATGGCTCCTGGAGGACCCTGGTCCCGCTGCTACAGGGAGAAGATGCAGAGGCTCTGTGTGGCTGGCCAGACCTGACGCCACGCGACCCTGGCCATGGACCAGAGAAGCAAGACTTCAGTGCAGGTTTACCGTCACCACCCCCTCACAGAGCAGCCCTTCAGCATCGCGGTGAGCTGGGGTGGTACTCTTTCTTCCTCCTGGAGCTGAGACAGGAGAGGAGAGGGTCCTGGCAAACCCTCTTGGCCACATGCAGAGCGTGGGGGGGTGGTCCTGCTGACGCAGCCATGCGGTCAGTCTCCATCTTGGATCCCGCACGTGGCTGGGGCAATGCAGCTGCTCGCCGCCCTTTTAGAGGGACTGATCAGCAGGAAGAGAGACTGTCATTTCTGCTGCTGAGAAAGACTGGAGGTGCTTAAGTGTTGGGGGAGAATTCTTTTGTGCTTAGCTGAATGAAGTAGGACTTGAGAATCCTTAAACCTTGGGCATGAAAGACAGAGTCTAGGTTCTTTGTTTGAAATGGATGTCTCCTGCACCGAGGGATGCAGTTCAGGTGCTGAGGAATTAGGCCATTCTGAGAGCGTTGAGCTGGAGAAGCTACGCTGAAGAATTGAAGAATTCGCCAGTCTGCAAACAGTTTGAGTCTCACTGTACCGCAGATGAGAGTGATACATGAATAATAGAGAGGGTGGTGGTACTCGTCTCTACCTGACTGACATGCTCTCTTTTCCTACATCTCTAATGTAAAAGAAGACCCAAGGCCCAAACGATAGTGATCTCCCATCGTATCTTTCTCAGAATGTGTGATGGCATTTGTGACACAGTTTCTAGTTTGTGTGCACTAACTTTTCTTCCTTTCTGTAGACAGTTATAGAGTTAATAAACCTTTTTTCCAGTTTCCCTAAGCTATCCGTTGTCTGGCAGATTGATCCAAGGTGTCATCGAGACCTAACTGCTTTGCTTTCTTTTCCTTTATCTGAAATTGTGGTCTTGAACCCACCACAGGGAGTTAGATTCATGGGGTGTGGGGTGTGAATCTTACAGAAGTGACTTTCCTGTCTGCACATAATGGCCTGGATCTTGTTGCTTTCAATCTTCATTTATGGTTATTTTCTTTTCTAAGATTTAAGTGTAAGTCAAGTAAGGGGGTTTGGTTTTTGGTTTTTTTTTTCTTAGAAAGGCTTTAAAACCCCCAAAAACCCAACCATATCTGTTAGTTTCTCCTGGCTTCTGCTTGTGCAAACAGAAGCTGCTGCTCATTGTCAGCCTTGGACAGACATTTTGAAGATGAAGGTAGTGGTTTTGGTGTGGTGTTTCTATCTGGATGTAAAAGGCCAGGGCGTAGACAGGCAATGCCAGGTTTCTTTGTGGTGTCCTGGCTTGGTGGCTTACAGGCTTTCACAGACATCTCATTTTTTCACTTTGTAGTTTCTCCATCACCATCAAATTTTGATTTGAGACACTGTTAGTTTTGTGGCAGTTTCCACTTCAGTGCATTGCAGAGCATCTTTTCATTGACATCTTGTTGCTGTGGTCACTGAACTGCTGACTCTCTCTCAGGCTGCCCCTGGAGAACCGACAGGAGATCTGTCATCAAAGCACAGAAAATCCTGGAGTGTGAACTCTCTTCATAAAGCAATTCTGCTCTGTAACAACCAGAGTGCAGTGCCTCAGACCCTGGTAGACAGGTAACGTGCGGCTGGAGGGGCCAAGCTCTGTAGTCACTGTTTCCTGAATCTGCTTTGTGAGATGCTGGTTTCTGAAGGCTGATTCCTTGTTTCTGTGGGCTTGGGTAGTGGTTGGGTGCTTTGGTTTAAAAACATTCTACTCTGGATGACTTGGATTGTATTTGTAATTATTCCAGATTGGGATAATCCTTATACTACTTGAATTACAGTAAATAGTTCCTTCTCTAACTGGCAACCAGTTACAAGTGGGGGGTCCCTCAGGGATCAATACTGAGCCCAACACTGTTTAATATCTTCACAAGTGATCTGGATGTAGGGGTCAAGAGAACCCCTGACAAAGTCTCTGGATGACACTGAAATGTATGGAGAAGTTGACACCTCAGAAGGAAGGGAGGCCTACCCTTCAGGAATACTGGCACAGACTGGAGGAGTGGGCTGGCAGGAATCTTATGATGTCTGTGGGAAATACACAACCCACAAATGCAGCTCAGACTGGGCTCCAGCTGCCTGGAGAGCAGCCATGTGGAAAGAGACCTGTGGGTCTTGGTGGACAGCAGGTCTACATGACTGAACAGGGTGCTGCAGTGGTCAAGAAAGCCAGCAGGGTGCTGGACTGCATTAACAAGGGTATCACTAACAGAGATCGTCATTGTCCTGCTCTACTCAGCGCTGGTCAGACCACACTGAGCACTATGTTCAGCTTTGGTCCCCAAGAGAGAAAAAAGACATGGACAGGCTGGAAAAGGTCCTGAGAAAAGCTGTGAGGATGATCAAAGGACTGGAAGGTCTGCCATGTGAGGAAGGCTGAGGGAGCTGGGTTTGTTTGGCCTTGAGAAAAGAAAGCTTAGGGGGGGACCTTATCCCCATGTACCAGCACCTAAAGAGTGGCTGCCAAGAAGATGGAGGCTCCCTTTTCACAAGGAGTCCTGTAGAACAGACAAGGATTGATGTATACCAGTTGCTCCAAGGGAGATACCAACTGGATGCCAGAGGAAAATTTTTCACCATGAGAGCATGAGACTGAAATGGTCTTCCCAGGGAAGTGGTAGATTCCACAGCTTTAGACAGTTATAAGGTTCAGCCTGACAGAGTGCTGGGCCAGCTCATTTAAACTGGATTTCTTTAATTTAACACATTGGACTCTATGATCCTTGGGGTCCCTTCCAAACTGGTCAACTGGGATACAGTTTAGTTCTTATCAAGTCATGATTACACTTTTGCTGGTCATTCTGGAATAATGGGAAAACCAATCTTTACTACCCCAAAATGTTTTTGGGTGTTTTCTTTGATACTTGGAGTCATCAAACTCCATTTGGTGACCAGTCACAAGCAGTGTCCCTCATGGCTCAGTGTTGGGACCAGTCTTGTTTAACATCTTTATCAGTGACCTGGATAAGGGGATTGAATGCACCTTCAGTAAGTTTGCAAATGACATGAAATGAAGTGGCAGTGTTGATCTGTTTGAGGGTAGGGAGGTGCTGCAGAGGGATTTGGACAGGCTGGAGTGATGGGCTGAGGCCAATGGAATGAGGTTTAACAAAGCAAAGTGCCCGGTCATACACTTCTGTCACAACAACTCCCAGCAGCTACAGGCTGGGGAAGAGGGGTTGGAAAGCTGCCTGGCAGAAAAGGATCTTGAAATCTTCTCTCCTTGCCTTTATCACTTGGGTTCATTCCTTGACTTTTCTGGTAACTTTAAAAAGTACAGCTAGAAGGAAGGGACAGAAATAGAGCTAGTGCTCAGGGTCTCGCTTAGCTTTGGAGATAAGGGCCCAGTGGTGGTGAGTCTTTGCTCGTTTGGCCCCACCGTCTTCTCCTCTGCCTTCTCTCTTTCCCTGGTTCCTGTTGTTTCACCTTCGCAGTCCTTGCTGAATTCACTTTGCCTGAAACAGTTCTTGTTTGAACAATAAAAACTGTTGTTAAAGGGTCACATTATTGCTTAGTTTAAATACTCATAGTGGCTCTGTGAGGGAGGGCTTGGCGGAGAAAGACCCACTGTATGCTTTTTGCGCGTGAAAGGAGTATGTCAACTGGAGGCTGCAACACGTCAGCAGCTGCAGAAAGACCTTTCCCTCTGCTTCAGTCCCCACATGATGGCGATTCCTGCGGCTGAAGCAGCAGCAAGGGAAAACAAAGTGGCAGTGAAACACTGGCCAGTGATACCTTTGTACTGACTTGTAGCACTGAAGGTAAGCTGCAGATGGATTAAGTAGCCAGCGTGGTGCTGGGGAGGGATGTTTTCCTAACCCTCTTCCACAAGGCGTTTGAACACTGTGAGGAGCGCACAGTATCTTTACTGTTCCTTCAGCAGGTGCTGACCAGAGATCCTGGCAGAGCAGAGTGTTCTGCCTGTGTCTGTCTCCCTTACTGAATCACTGAGGCTGGAAAAGTCCTCTGAGCCCATTCAGCCCAGTCCATGAACTGATATCACCACAGTGGCCAGACCCGGGCACTAAGAGCCACAGCCAGTCTGCCCTTAAACACCTCCAGGGATGGGGACTCCACCACTGCCCTGGACAGTCCATTCCAAGGTCTGATTACTCTTTCTGTGAGGAAGGGCTTCCTAACATCCAACCTTACTGTCCCCTGGCCCTGCCCTCTTGTCCTGACTCTAGTTGCCTGGGAGAAGAGCCCAACCCATCCCTGACTACAACCTCCCTTCAGGGAGCTGGAGAGATCTCACAGTGCTTGTATGCGTGGCTTCACCAGCCGTGCTTGTAACTGGTTTCTGTTTGGGAGGAAAGTTGTGTTGGCAGCTGGATTCTCTTGATGTTTAAGCAGAATGGTTAACTTCTGGTGCATTAGGTACAGACCAGTGGCATGTGGCAGCTGTGTGAGAGCAGAAGCTTCCACTGCAGCTAAGACAGTTGGTGCCATGGTCTAGCCTTGAGCTCTGTGGTGACAGGTTGGACTTGATGATCTATGAGGTCTCTTCCAACCTTGATAATACTGTGATACTGTGAGACTTCCCCTCAGGTAGTGCCCACTGTATAACTCTGTCTTCTGCCTGCAGGGCTTATGGCTAGTTTGTGGTGGCTCCCTGTGTGGGAGGCCTGAGCTGCAGGTCCTCATCCTGCTTTTGCTGCTCTGGTCTTTTTTTGCAGCTACGTGCCCAAGGTGTGTGCAGTTTCATGACCTATTGTGCCAGGTGATGGAGTTACAAGGCACAGCCAGTAACTGCACAGTATTGGTAACTCTGGGGTGGAGATAGACATTAGGTCCTAGGCTGGACTTGATGATCTCAGAGGTCTTGACCAGCCTTAGTAATTCTGTGATTAACATGTTCCTGTCAAGGGCACTGCTGTGAATGAGTCACCTTGGATACTGGTTTTCCACAAAAGCATTCTTCTCCCCCCACTATTACAACTGCAAGCAGATGTGACACTTCAGCTACCGCAGATGCCCATGAGAGAGGGCTGCAGGAACTAACTGTGGATACTGTTAAAAGAGAAGTTGGGGACTTGTACTAGGTGACTCTCTATTAGGAGAAACCCATCTGCTGACCCAGTAGAGAGTCTGGAAAGGCCTGCTGCCTCCTGGGAGCTGAGGTCAGAGTCATTCCTGAGAGGGGAGCCATGACTGATCACAAGCACAGACTGCTGTCCCCTCTTACTCTGTCATGTGTGCACAAATGACACAGCAGACCAGCAGCTGAGCAGAATCAAGGAGGACTATAAAGCCCCTAGAGAACAGGTAAAGAAATGTTGTGTGTGAGTCACGGTTTCCTTCATCTCACCAGCTGGAGGAAAGGAGGCAGCTAAAAATAGGTGTATGTTGGGCATCAAAACTTGGCTATGAGGCTGGTGCCATTCTGATGCTTTTGGGTTTTATGACAATGGAACATCTTCCAGTGTTTATAACCTTCTAAGAGCGATGGAGTACAGCTGTCTGGAAAAGGTAACGGAATCTTTGGCAGCAGGAGGGTCAGCTTTGTGAAATTAACTTTAAACTGAGGGCTGTGGGGGGTGGGTTACAGAATGGAAATTCTTGGGCCAGTGTACCCAGTTAGGGAACACAGCTAGGAAAGAACCAGGACTGGAATGCTGTCATTGATGGCTCTGGTATTGTCAAGACAGAAGGGGATGTGGAGTGGCTCTTGATGTGAGAGAGCACCTGGAGTGTGTCAGGCTCTGCCTAGGAGAGGATGAACCAGTTGAGAGCTTATGGGCGAGAATAAAGGGGCAGGCTAACATGGGTGACACTGCTGTGGGTGTTTCCTCCAGGACACCAGACCATGGTGAGGAGGTTGATGAGGCCTTCTACAGACAGCTGACAGCAGCCTCATGATCACAAGGCTCTTTTTGTCATATGTAGCTGGATTATATTTGTTAGCTTTGGAGAAATATCTGAGAAGGACCTAAGATTTAGATTGTCCTGCTAACCATTTCTACTGTGTCCATGTATGTCCTTTCCTTCCTCTTGATATATTTCTAATTATTCATATACCTTTGAGATTTAACTTGTCATCTCATTGAGGCAAGAGCTACTCTTGTGGGCATTAGGGAGCTGAGAGTTTAGATTCAAGGGTCAAATCCTGGGTGTCTTGAAGACTGTGTGAGACCTGAACTGAGGCAGGGCTGCTTCTGTAGCCACACTAGCAATTTCTGCTCCTGCATTTACTCTGCTGGTGCGAACTGTCTTGACTGCTTCCATTTTAGAGCAAGAGTGAGAGAACAAACTGACTTTCAGCTGTTTTGTTTTTGCTGTCAAGTAGCTTTTAAGATTACCCGTGCTCCCTCCCTCTGCTTTCCTCCCTAGACACATCTTGCCAGGCTCACTGTTGCCTTTGGTAAGCTCTTTAGATTTCCACATGTGAATTCAATGCATTGTAATTCTAACACAGATACAATTGCTGCATTTGCCTTTTACAAAGTAATTTATTACCTCTTGGGCACACAGATTTCCAGATTATATGTCCATCATGCTCCCAGAAGAAGTGAGGGCTCTAGGTTTGTCAGTGCTTGAGTGCCTTTGAAATACCTTCTGGTAGCTAGTCCAACTCCTCTACAACAAGCAGGGGCATCTCTAACCAGAATAGATTTCCCAGAGACCCATCCAGCCTGACCCTGAATGGCTCTAGGGATGAGGTGTCCACCACCTCTCTAGGCAACCTGTTCCAGGGAGGCCCACCATCAGATTTAACAACTTTTTCCTCATGTCCAGCCTCAATCTATCCTCATATGTATTGCTGTTGCATCAGTCTTCTGTTGTTTCTCAGGTAGTTCCTACTAGAACTGTAAAACTAGAATAATTCTCCAGCATCTGGGGTGGTTAGGTCAAATAGGGACAAATGCAGTCCTTTTAACTGACCCCCTCCCCCCCCCAAATTCCATGAATCCCTCATCTACTTAAATTATAGAGTGACCTTTCTTTTCTCCTTTGTTTGTGACTCTTCCCCTTGCATAGCTGGTCTATTCACCCTGTCTAGTACTTGGTGGCAGTGCGGTTCCTTAACTGAGCAGTGATGTGGTAGCACTCCAGCAAAGGCAGTGTTGGAAACCTGCTTTTGTCTCGCTGATAATCCACTAGATTCCCCTGGAATCCCTGCCTGGGGAAAGCTGTGACATTTTGCATTGTTTCAGGAGCTCTGTGGCCACCTTCCCAGAAGCTCTTTTTTGGTTTCATGACCCTCAAAGGGGAAACAGCGCAGTGACTGCACAAAAGTAAAAATCAACATGATGTAGAGGGGAGAGGGAAACCTGTGTCGTTTTTTTAAGGGAAAAAAAGCCCTACAGTTCTGTTTCCTTGAGACTGAGCAGATAGTTCTTTCCATTCCTTTTGTACTTTCTGGGAGACAGCAAGACCCAGAGGTTTATACCTGCACCAAAGTTACTGTAATTGAGGATTCAGTCTGAATGTCAGAGGACTGAGCGGAAAACCCAAACCTTTAGAACACTTGTTGATCTCTATCAACATCTGCAATAATGCAATTGATTTTAAAACCTAAACTAATTCAAATGAAAAAGCAAAACAAAAATGACACCCTCCCAATAAGCAATAAAAATTACTTAGAAATACTTATTAATAAGTGCATGACTGTCCTCCTTGTTGGGTTTTGTGTTTTTTGTCTTGCTTCTGCAGCTCCAGGCTAAAAGATTCGGAGTGAGCATGTGTTTGCTTTTCAGGTGCTATGTCCTCTGTTCTCTACCGGAGGGGACAAAGGCACAAAGTAAACTCTGTCATCTAAATGGTGCCAATCTAGCACTTCCCTGTTGTGGTTACTTCTTACAATATGAGATTGGAAGGGTCCTTGGAAAGTCTTCTGGTCCAGCTCCCAGCCCAAACCAGGCCTCATTGGTTTTTAGAGCCAAGGTCAAACTTAAGGATGACAAGAAGTGTGGCCAAAAGATTGAGGGTGTTCTGCTCCTCTGCTCTGCCCTGGTGACTCCTTACCTGGAGTCCTGCATCCAGCTCTGGAGCATTCAGTACAGGAAAGACAGGGACCTGATGGAGCAGGTCCAGAAGAGGCCATGAAAATGATCCAGGGGGCTGGAGCACCTCTGCTACGAGGACAGGCTGAGGGAGCTGGGGTTTTTCAGCCTGCAGAAGAGAAGGCTCTGCAGGGACCTGATAGGGACCTTCCAGTCTCTAAAGGGGGCTACAAGAAGGCTGCAGAGGGACAGTTTACAGAGGCCTCGAGTGACAGGATGAGGGGCAATGTTTCACATTAGAGAAGAACAGATTGAAATGGGCTGTTAGGAAGTTCTTTGGCAGGAGGAACAGGTTGCCCAAAGAGATAGTTGAGACCCCATCCCTGGAGATCCTCAAGGTGAGGTTGGACAAGGCTCTGGGCAGCTTGATGTAGTTGAAGCTGTCCCTGCTGACTGCGGTGGTGTTGAACTGGATGACTTTTGGAGGTCACTTCCAGCTTGGGCCACTCTATGAGTCTACCATCTCATCCAGCTGAATTTTGAGCCTCTCTAAGGACAAAGCTGTTTGTGCCCTTCTCTCTGCTGATGGTAACCACCTTTACAATGTAATAGTTTTGTCTTTATGGCCAATGGGAATTTCCTGTGTTGCATCTGGTAGCTTTTCTCCTTACTTTCACTGGGCACCTCTGAGGAGAGTCTGACTCTGTGTGCCTCTTCGCTCCACTACACCTCATTCCAGTTAGGCAACAGCAGTAACATCTCTCATGTCTTTCTTTTTAAGACTTGGATAAAAAATGTCAGTTTTTCCCCAAGTCAAGACAGGCAGAGTCTGCAGACTCTGCTGGAGAGAGTCCAATGGAGAGCAAGGAGGTGGATTAAAGGACTCAAACATCTCTCCTATGAGAAAAGAGTGAGAGAACCAGGGCTGTTTAGTCTAGAGAATACTGAGGGGATCCGAGTGATGTCTGTAGATATCTGAGGGGTGAGTGTCAACAGGAAGGGGTCAGTCTCTCTTCTGTGGTGTACGAGGACAGGGAATAACTGGGATAAACTTGAACATTGAATGTTCCACCTCAACATGAGGAGAAACTTCTTTGCTATGAGGGTGACAGCGCCCTGGAACAGGATCCAGATAGATTGTGGAGTCTGTTGCTCTGGAGACTTTCCAAACCTCTGTGGATGCAGCCCTGTGTGACCTGTCTTAGATGATCTTGCTTTGGCAGAGAGTTTGAACCAGGTGACCTCTGGAGGTCTTTTCCAATCCCCGACACTCTACAATTCTGCGATTCATTCACCGTGGGCTCCACTTGCCTGTCCCTTTTGTTGATCCCTCATGTATAAGGGACTTCTGCTTTCTGAAAACCTGTATTTTATGGTTTTGTTCAATGAAACTGCCTTTGCTACATGGTGTTGACAGAAAAGGTTTCTTTATGGCACATCCTCCGATAGTTGTCTGATTCACAAGCTGCAATTACCATGTTCTTGGTGTGGTGGGACACAGGCAGGGAAATGGAAGGTTGTCATTTGTGCATTTTTTGTTATGCTCAGGGTTATCTCTGGTGACAGCCAGTCTTTATGCTCCTCTGCGAGTAAACACCAAATATTAAACATAAAATATGAAGCAATTAAAATTTTAAACATCAGAGATGGTAGAAAAAGGCAATAAACCCACTGACCGCACACTGCAGGAAGGAAAATACCTGTGTTCGTGTGTGCACATGGTGTGCCTATATGATATTGATTTATTCCACTCACAAATGCATTTTGCAGAGTCTCTCTTGGGATAGCCTGTCTGACTTTGATGTCAGGGTGTCTCCAGCAAATTGCCCCTTGTCGAAAGACCAAGATCTTGTCCCCTGTGTGTAGCAGTAAATGACTGGGTAGGAAGAAAGATAAGCAGTTCCTCAGGGAAGCTTTGTAGAGGGGATGCCAGGTCCCATTCTGAGTGTTTAGTTTGAAGCCACTTGTGACATGCTAATGTGACAGGGAGACCTCATCTCACATTGAATGCTCTGAGGGCTCTTTACACTTCGAGTTCTCCACAGGCACCCAGTTGGTGGCTTTGCTTCTCAGCATGATGAGCTGGAGCAGGAAGATGAATATTGAATCATCCTTTCTATCTTCATTTGATACAATTGTAGGTGGCATGAAGAGTAGGAAGCTGGGGTAGAAACCTGAAGGAATTATTTTAGTCCCACTGAATTTTATCTGGGCAGCAAGCCCTATCTGAACAGTTGGTTTGGCCGCTATGTTTTTTAATGTGCTGAGTATCTGCGCTGTTTTTCTCTCCCTACCCCTCTTGTAGGGCTGTTTAAATGAAATAGGCTGTACAACTGCGAGAAAGAAATGGAAAGTTGGGAAAAGGTCTGTGTGTTCCACTGTCAGAAACACAGTGCTGAATTCCTGTGAAAGGAATCAGCTTTGCTTGTTCCCTTACTAGTGAAGTTTTCAAAACAACAGGGATGTCTTCTAGTATTTGTCTCACCCTCTGAAGATGAACTCTGGTGTAATTACACATCTCCATTGCTACTGGTATTGAATTAAAGGACTGAACTGCCTCTTTAGAATTATTAGTGTTATTATTTTTGATTCCCAATTTTTAAACCTTGCTGCTAATTTCTTGGGGTTTCCAGACAGGAAGTGTGCAGCCAGCCCTGTTTTGCAGGGTTTTTGGATTGTGTTTGCATACGGTGGGGGAAAATCTTGCTATTGTTCCTGAACCATTGCTGCTGAGGGAGTGGAAGTGCTGCAGTTTCACTAGGAAATATTAACACATGTAAACATTTTTCAAAAGGCATTACATCTCCCTGCATGTACTTTATTATATCCTTGCAAATCTGACTTGATTTGATAGATAAGTGACTTGGGAGCAAGGACGGGGAAAGCGTGCTGGAGAGAGGAGGAGGGAAACAGGAGTGAAATAAAGACAAACTCGCTGTAATTCAAAACAAGGCAAAATCAGATTGTGTGCTTTGACTAATTTTCTTATTCAGGTATTGATCCAATAGCTGCTCCAGAGTCTATTAGCAGTCAGTCAGTGAAAATATTTCCCATCGGGGGCTCTGACCTGAGACAGGGGTGAATCTATAGCAATTTGTTCAAACAGAGGAAAGCTTTTCCCTCTGATTTGTATTCCAATTTGCACAGTGTACGGGGTGGTGGAGGGGGGTGTCTGTCATGGAGGGTTGCTAGGTGGTGCTTCTCTTGTGAGAATCAAGATAGGGCCAGGTAATTAGCTGGAAAAAAGGCCGATTGAACTCTGAGCTGGGTACTTTCCATCTGTGTCTCTGGAATATCTAGGCACTGCTTGGTGGCCAAGGCGAGTGGAACAGCCCTTTGCATCCCCTTGGCTGGGAGGATGCACAGATCTGCCATGTCGAAATCTCCAGGGAGGAGTTGGCTGTCGTCCCCGCAGACTTTTATGGGGAGGGCACTTATCGTGCCCGCACCTTCCCTCCACACTGGCTCCATGTGCTGTCAGTCCTGGCTGAGGAACAGGCTCCTTTTGAGGCTATTTAGCTTACTCCACCTGTGAATTCCAGCCTGCACCTGTTGTGCTCACGCTGGAGATGGCTGGTGTGAGTGCTGCTTCTCCAGGTAGGAGCCTGCCACAGGAGGTGCTGTATCCTGAATCTTTCTTGAGGCCTACCAGAAGTTGCCTGCTAACAACAAGCTTCAAGGCCTGGCTTCCACCCAGAGTTGTGCTGTGGGTGCTGTAATAACCTGGAGCTCCCATTCTTGCTTTTCCCAGCTGGCTGACTGTTGTTTTATTGCTTCAGAAGTAACCCACATGAGGGGACAAACTCAACGCCTCTCAAACCCAGTTCTAGCTGTTGCCAAAACCTGACAGAAAACTCAGTGGTAAAAAACCTGATAAGGTCAGCAAGGATCATGGTTGCCAGTGCCAGCTGGGTCATCAGCAGGTCTGACACAGCCTTGAAGTCTCCAGATTTGAGGTCTACACTGTGTGTTGGTAATGAGATGGTCGTACAGGTGTGGAGAGATGGTGAGGTGGTGTGGGAAGCCCTTGTGCATCCAGCGGAGTGTGCACTCTGTCTCTAAGAAGACCAGAAAAGTCAATGTTGAGTCTTGAAATACATCATCCTGAGATATATATGAAGTGGAGAAGACTACTAAACCTAGCTTCTGATCCTGATGTCTCTATCACAGAGCATTAGGGATTGAAAGGGACCTCGAAAATCATCTAGTCCAATCCCACGGCCACAGCAGGATCACCTAGACCAAGTCACACAGGAACACATCCAGGTGGGTTTTAAACATCTCCAGTGAAGGAGACTCCACAACCTCCCTAGGCAGCCCTTTCTAGTGCTCTGTCACCCTCACTGTGAAGAAGTTCCTTTTCATACTTATATGGAATCTCCTGTGTTCCAGCTTACACCCTTTGTCCCTTGTCCTATCACTAACACTGAGAAGAGTCTGGCTCCATCCTACTAACACCCATCCTTCACGTATTTATAGACTTTAATGATGTCACCCCTCAGTCTCCTCTTCTCCAAAATCAGGCTTCCACAGTAACCAGTGACCACAGTAACCATACCGCCTTTCTTCCATTGCTTGACTGAAAATGGGAGCTAAGGTGGGGAAAAAAACCCTTTTAGGAAACATGGGAAGAGAGATTTGTTGCCATACAACTTGCTTTGTAGGAAAGCAAAGGGTAGGAGTAGGGTGAAATAATGGGATGGGTAGATTCTCCTTGTGCTGGTTTTTAGCTTTTAAAATTGGTTGGAATTCTCAGACTTGCTTCAATTTAGTGATGGTCACAGGAACACTTACAGGGAGAGTGAAGGTTGAAGGGAAGAAATAATTTCTTTAAAACTTAAATCTGTGCAATTTTGAGACCATGAGTTTATTTTTGGCTTGCCTGTAACTTTTCAGGGAATCAGCCTGGGTAACCCAGTAACTCCCCACTTGAGAAAGAGTGGGGAAGTTTATGGGATTTTTAAAGGAGTCAAGCAGAGGTCCCTCCAGCCTATAGCATGAGGAGAGCCTTTATGGGTACGATGACAGCAGTGCTTTGTAATATTTAAGAGAGTAGTTAACAGTATGGAGGCTACATAGTGTGCTGGTTTCTGCTTCTGTAGTCAGTAGAGGGTTTGTTAGGTTACTGGATCAGTGGCTGGCAAGGGCCAAGCTGCTATGTTCAGCTGGCAAGGGTGCCATCCACGTCCCCAACATAAGAAGGACATAGAGCTCCTGGAACATCTTGAGAGGAGAGCAAGTCAAAGAATCAGAGGGCTGGAGTACCTTCCTTATGATGGCAGGCTGAGCAAGTTGAGGTTGTTTAGCCTGGAAAAGAGGAGGCTCCTGGGTGACCTTCTAGCAACTTTCCAATCTCTGAAGGAGGCTATAAGAAAGTTGGGGAGAGGGCTTTTTACACATGTGGTAGTGAGAGGACAAGGGGAAAGGGTTCCAGACTTGAAGAAGTGAGGTTGAGGTTGGGCATGAGGAAATCAGTCCTTTCCTGTGAGGGTGGTGAGATGCTGGAAAAGGTTGTCCAAGGCAGCTGTGGCTGCCTCCATCCCTGGCAGTGTTGAAGGCCAGGTTGGCTGTGGCTCTGAGTAACCTGATCTAGTGAAGGTGTCTGTGCCTCTACAGGGAAGTTGGAACAAGATGATCTTTAAGGTCCCTTCCAATCCAGTTCATTCTATGAGTCTGTGTAGGTAAGCACTCACCCTTTCAGTGCCCCTTTGGTCTCCTCAGCTGGGGCTGATGCCCTGACACCAGAAGGGCTACTCCCTCCACTCGTCCTTGCTGCTGACCCTGGCATGAGCAGTAGTGGTCTGTAGATCACAGGTTCACTATCAGATTGCAGTGAATGTGGGGACACTCTGTACCATGGTCACCTGTGCAGGGGACTGTGGCCAAAGCCCTGGCTTCCTGCAAGCCAGGAAAGGGAGGTGATGGGAACACTTCCATTTTCTTCCTGCATGTGAAGTGCAAATTCATCTGAGAAACTGGGATGGCCAAGAGGAACAGCTTTGCCAAGCAGATGAGCTCTAGCCCAGGTAGCTCCAGTGGATTAAATGCTGTCCCTCTGGTCTCTGCATTGCAGGGAGGTGAAACTTTTGGCCTCTTGGCTTGGATGCATTCTGCTTCTTCACCAGTCTTGTATCCGTGGAAGAGGCATGATTCAAGATGAAAGTTACTCCTTATATCACATCTATTCCTGTCTTAAATACAGAGCTCAGAACTGAGTTTTAACTGCTCTTTGGTCTTTCAACAAAATACCATCTCAAACATGAGTGGAGATCTGCTTTTCCCCATGCAGGTCTGATGCTGCCCCCTGATGATGATGCTGCACCTATGTGAGAGGAACCTAATTTTTCTCCAAACGCTTGGTCAAGGCTATTTCCCTTTTTTTCTACTCTTCACCAAAACAAGCCCCCTTGTTTTCCTGGTTGGCAGCAGCAGCTCCTGTGGACAGAGGAGGAAAGGCTTGAGGGTTGAGACAAAGGACGGACTTGGCTTGGGGAGGCAAAATCAATTTAATATCGGCAAAACCACAACCAATGTACCAAATGAATCAGAGTAGGATAGCGATAAATACAACAGGATCCTAAATGCACTTTCCTCCATCTCCCCATCCTTCTTCCTGAACCCAGCTCTGGAACTTCTGCCTCCATGCAGTGGGAGAGGGAAGGGAGATTGCAGTCTGTTCCGTATTGTCTCTACCACTCCTTTATCCTCAAGGGGGAAACTCCTCACAGTTCTTCCCTATCGGCATAGCACACCCCTCACACAGGAGACTCTTCTACAGATCTCTCCAGCTACCTTCTATGAGCTGCAACCCTCCTAGTGGTGGGCTGCTCCAGCACAGGCTTCGCCAGGCGTCACAAAGTTCTTTGGGAGCGGTCTTCTGCTCCAGCCTGAGGTCCTCCATGAGTTGCAGATGGGATTCTGCCCACTGTTGATCTGCAGGAGTATTCAACTGTTGTGCATAGTAAGTGTTCTTCACCCAGTGTGTGAAATGCCCTCAGCACAATGTTGGGGTATTGCTTTATCCCAATGTGGTGTAGAATGGTGCTGGGTGATAACTCACAAAGCTAACACACAGATGGTTTAGACAGTCATTCATTTATACAGTCTGAATTAGTATCATTAACATTCATTGTTTATCATGGTTCTTCTGGTGATTGCAATGATTATCCTAATGCTCACTGATGTCTAGTTTCCCCATGTTCATTTAAAGGTGCATTGGCTTTTAATTTCACTGTGTAAGCTCAGTGGGTGAGGGTCTTCAGGTGGAGGTGACTACCCTAACTTCAAGAGGTGTAGAGGGCTATAGAAATGATCAGGAGTCTGGAGAATGTCTGCTGTGAGGACAGGTTGAGGGAGCTGGGGTTGGTCAGCCTGGAGAAGAGAAGGGTCTGGGGGGATGGATCTGATAGTGACCTCCCAGTCCTTGAAGGGGGCTACGAGAAGGCTGCAGAAGGACTGTTTATGAGGGCTTGGAGTGGTAGGATGAGGGACAGTGTTTCACATTAGAGAAGAGCAGATTGAAATGGGCTGTTAAGAAGTTCTTTACCAGGAGCGGGGTTTGAACACTGGCACAGGTTGTCCAGGGAGGTGCTTGAGGCCCCATCCCTGGAGATCTTCAGGGTGGGGCTGGATGATGCTCTGGGCAACCTGATCTAGCTGTGGCTGTCCCTGCTCACTGCAGTGGGGTTGGACTGGATGACCTTTGGAGGCTCCTTCCAACCCATTCTATGATCAGTTTAAGGTAACTAAAGGTTTCATTTGGATTCCATCATCCATCACTAAGTCTTTGATCAATCCTGCACTCTGTTTCAGCTTCTACTCAAACCTTTTAAAACAATGTTTAAGTCTAATGCTAACAAAGATTGTCTAGAGACTAATTGTATTATTTTGATCTTGGGGACCTTTCATTCTAGTTGCCATGGTCACCACATGGGCTCTCTGTGATTGCCTAACTTTGTACTTGCCTGATTTTGGTCAATGTTAAGAGGAATTCCAAAGAGGAATTGCTGCTCTGGTGTGCCTCCCACACTACTTCTTCACTGACCTCACTGTCTTGGTTTGTCTCTCTCTCAAGTCCCACTACACTCCAGAATAAAAGAAGTAAAGCTGCTCACATAAAAGCTATTTCCCCTCTTTGATATGCTATTGAAGAGTCTCTGACTGGCTTAGGTTTGGCCACAGTTAGGTTTGACTTGAGGCTTTGGTAGCTCCTTGAATCTTCTTAGGGGAAACAGTAACTCCCATTACCAAAACCCCAGCAGACATAAACCAAACACAAGCTTCCTGAGGCGAGGCGTGTCCTTCACAGAGCATGCTAACAGCTTAGGGTGGATGATACTGCCTCTGGGCTGAAAATCTCTGCTTCTTCCTAACCTTCTCAACTCCTGACACACCAGCTGGCTCTTACAGCTACTGAAAAAGCCATCTTCTATGGGACTCTCACTCCCTAACTCACAGACTGGTGTGGCTGACTGTTCCATCAGCGTTTGTACAAGGGCATTGAGTCCTTTGCCATCAAGTGATGGCTTGGTTGGTTGGTTTGACCCTGGTTGGTCTTCATCTGCATAAGGTAGAGCTGTGAGCATCCTATGTGGTGCTGTGGGGTAAGAGCACAGGGTAGGGCAGGGAATCTTTGGCTTGGGAACAAATGGGAGTATCTCCCAGTGCTTTGGTGGTATCAATAGGAGGTGATGGTGACGTGCTGTCTTGCTCACCACGCTGTGAATGTTGAGCATTGCACTAGTCTTTGGTCTTGCCTGGTTGTCTAGAGGTCTCAAAAACCCCCACCAAAAAAAAAAAAAAGAAGAAAGCACAGGCAAACCCACCATGGGTTTATGTCTGGGCTTTCTTAAATGAATGACTGCAGAAGGATTTTAATGTCTAATGTGAGTCCATGTTTCGTGCCTGTCCTCTTCCTGCAGTGGTTCATACTGCTCCACCCCATTAATCTGCTGCTGGGCTCTGCCCCAACATGGATGCATTGCTGTGGTGAGTGGGCTGCTTCCAAGGACCTGGACCATGAAGCAGCCTATGTGTGTTCAGTCTGAGGAGAAAGGAGGAAGCATGCAAGGGGGAAAATAATAAATACTTCAGCTTCCCATTTGAGGAATCTAACTCAAGCAATTAATCACAGGTTGTGTGTTTAGTAGCCTGAAACCTGTTCAGGTTGTTCAAGTTTTTGTGGGAGACCTGCAGCCTTTCCTGTTGAAGGATCTGGCCTCCTGTATTGTGCACTGTTGGGTCAATGGGAAGGCAGCTGCTGTAGGGCAGGACCTTCCCAGCTGGTCACAGATGCCCTGGTTTGCTCTGCTGCTACCACAGTAGTGTCTTACACCTCGAGCCACCACATCCCCTTGTTTCCTCCTTCCCTGCACCTGGTTGTTTCAGAAAGTGCAAACTACAGCCCTTCCTAGCAGGCAACAGAGTCTGCAGAGCTGTGGGGTGTGTGAGAGCCTCAGAAGGCTGAGGGGGCTCTGTGTCTTGGGGTGGTTTGGAAGTGAAATACCTGCAGCTGAGGAGGCAGCTGGCAGGGCTGTGCTCAAATCCTTCCTTGCTCCAAGCCTCCTGTGGAGATTCTTTCTGCAAAGGGCTGTGCTGCTGTTACTCCTGGAGTGCTGGCTCCTGCCTTGAGGCACTGCTTTACAGCATAAATGACACCACTGCCAAGGGGATGACTAGCAGACACTATTTTAATAAACACAGTAAAAGCTTTCTGTCTCCATCGCCCACTCCCTGCCCATCACTCCTTTCCGTTGTATCATTGCTCAGGGTCTGTATGTCTCCAGCAGCAAATTGAGTTGCTTGTGAGTGGAATAACTCCCCTCAACTCGTAGCACCTCTTTTTCTCAGCTGTTGGGGTGTTGCGTGGCATGAGCTGCTGTAGTGAGCAGTTCCCGTAGGGTGGGAATGCACCAGGCAGCCCATGCTGAGTGCTAATGTATGCTGGATGCCATACAGAAAGCAGGCCTTGACAGCCATGGTGTTTCCTGTGCTGTGATTCCCTCTGTGGGAGGTTGGTAGACATGTGACTGGGTTGTGGGACTTGGAATTGTGAGGGCGAGCACCAGAATGGCTGTTCCTCACCATACGTTGCCAAGACTCTAACAGCTACGGAAGCAAATGTGTGCGGTGAGCTCCTGGGCTGAACTGCTAACTCCCTCAGAGCATCCCTGTCACAATCCTTCATCTCCCTCTGCCCAGTTTCCCTACCTATGCAGCTGCTGATCAGCTGCCAGGTGGGCATAAGCGCGTGGGCCTTTGCAGATGACAGTCCTGTACAGGTGCAGTGTGACCTGTAGGGCCATGAAGAAGGACAGTGAACAAAATCCCTCCACAGAGAGACAATCATTGAGTCATAGAGTTTCGAGAGTTGGAAAGGACCTCTGGAGGTAAGAGCAGGTTCTCTCAGAGAAGAATGTACAGGAATATGTCCAAGCAGATTTGGAATATCTCCAGAATCAGTTTCCACAAGCTGGGTGCCAATGACTGGGCACCACTGAGAAGAGCCTGGTCCCATCATCCTGACATTCACCTGTTAGGTGTTTAGAAGCATTCATGAGATTCCTCCCTCAGTCTCCTCCTCTCCAGGCTGAACAACCCCAGCTTTTTCAGCCTCTTCTCATAAGGAAGATGCCCCTTCCCTTGTTTTGCGCTCTCTCCAGTAGCAGCCTGACCTTTTTGAACTCAGGAGCCCAGAACTGGAGGTAGTCTTTCACTATGATGTGTCTGATCTCTGAGATCCCTTCCAACCTGAACAATTCCGTGAGTCTGAAAGTCTGTGATGTGTTTGTTTTCCAGTTTTCCCATCTTCTTTTCTCCCAGCCATGGTGTGATGATGTGAGGGGTGCCACAGCACCTCCTTCTGCTGTATGTCTTTGCAGCTGAGCAGTGGGGTATCAGCAGGGCCCTCTCCCTGTAAGCTGTTTCTGCTTCCCATCCTATTGGGCCATCATGACTATGGCCAATAGCCAATAAAATGACATGGTTTGTAGCCAGCATGGCTGTTCAACAGCGTGACCTCTGCGCAGCAGGCATGGTGCGTCACTCGCATCTGGGGGGTCCACTGGTATTGAGTTACTGCTAATGCAGAGGGGATGCTGAAGTGAATGCTGAGTGCATTCAGAAAGGACAAAGGAGAGGAAAGGCTGTGTCCTGCAAGAGAAAAGGGCTGTCAAGCCAAAGTCTTGTTTGACTACTCCGAATTCATCTTTAGGACTCTAGGGCAGCCTTTTGGTCTGGAATAGGTGTTGCTGTGAGACAGCATGGTGAGATTAGTCTTGTTGCTCAGCGTGACTCCAGTTTCTCCTCTTCAATGCTGCTGGAGGTAAGGTATGCTCTTTCTGTTTGGTCAGACTACCTAGGCAGCACAAAAGATGAAATGTTTCAGGAGGAAATGTGCAGGTACTTGTCTGTACGCTTCAGGTCATCATCCTGCCCTCTGTGTAACAGTCTCGCAGCTGCCAGGCACCTGCTGGCTCCAGTTCAGCCTCTTGCCCTCACCCTGTGCTCAGAAGCAAGGAAAGCACAAAGGATAGCAAAGCTGAGGAGCCTTCTGATTTCCCAAGGATGCTTAGATCAAGGTGCCAACACCCACGCGCGAGATATATATCTATGACCTCTTGTTGCTCCTGCCAGGCATTTCACAGTCCTCAGCACAGCACTACGCTGCAAAGCTGCATCCCAACTCATGGCAGCTGCTCCTGCTGCCTTCTCACTCTGTCTGCTAACAGCATCTCCTCAAACACATCGCTGCATGTGCCCTGTGACAAGCAAAGCTGCGGAGTCAAGTCAAATGACTTGATGAGAAGCTTAGGCTCAACTTTTAGATGGGAATTGTACTCATCATCCCTTTGCATTTTGCCCAGGAGCAATGGAGTCACAATAAAAATATCCCTTGGGTAGTAATTCCTAGGACATCATCCCTAGCCTGGCTGGACACATCCTGATCTGCAGTGTTTATGGTAGAAGACTGGGATTGAATTGAGCTCCAGCTACCTCTGAGATTTTCTTGCTGACAGTGTTTGTGGAATCTCAGAAACTTCATTATCTTGTTGTTTGCTGGATTTTTATCTAAAGCTATGTGGGCTGGAAATCTTGCAGGGCCAGACACCTGAGATCACAAAATCAATCCTGCCGCCTATTAAATAGGTGTAATTCCCATCGACTGCAGGCAAGTTACAGTTTTGCAGAGGACGGTGGAATTGGATCCATAGGTATTAGAGAAAGAAAACCCATCATTGGCTTCCTACGGACCTTTCTCCAAGGTCAGTGCCAGATACTTTTCAAGTACTTGTGACCAGTACATCACTTGATCTGCAGTGGACTGAAGATGCCAGTGTCTCCCAGTGTCCTGCTTTACCATTCAGAACTGAAAAGTGGCAGAGGCTGGAAAGCCTGTGGAGGCTTACACTTTTAATTTGTTTAAAATTGTATTCAATATGAAAAACACTGAAATTCATTCCTCCTTTTAGAGCTCCCCATTCCCTCAAGCTGCCTGCAGTCCCACCTACATCCTTTGCTTCAAAAGAAAGCAGCAGTGTTGTCAAAGCTGTGTGATGTGACTGCTACTGAGCAGCGGAGAGGGTGATGCCCTCTGTGCTCCTCCTAGCACAGGATTTCTTCAGGTCTCTGCTGCTGTAGCTCTAACATTGGGTGCAGTTTATAATGCACCCCCTGGCATGATCTGGAGGGGCTACAGGAAAGCTGGAGAGAGACTTTACAAGAGACTCTAGTGCTAGGACAAGGGGGGATGGTTTCAACCTAAAAGATGGCAGATTTGTGTGAGATCTGAGTCAGAAATTCTGTCCTGTAGGGTGGTGAGGCCCCTGAACAGGTTGCCCAGGAAGCTGTGGCTGCTTCATCCTGGAAGTGTTCAAGACCAGGTTGGATGGGACTCTGAGCAACCTGGTCTGGTGAGAGATGCTGCTGCCCATGGCAGGGGGTTGGAAGTACATGATCTTTGAGGCCTCTTCCAACCAAATCCATCCTGTGATCAAATTCTTGTGCTGGGTTGGCTGTGTGGGCACATCTGACTGAAGCATAGCATGGGGATGCTAAAAGGGGTGCATCATGAGGAATAGGTCAGAAACTTGTAGCCAGTGAGTAAAGGGACGTTCTCCTCCCCCTCTACTCTACCTATGTTATTCTTCATCTGGAATATTGTGTCCAATTCTGGATCCCAGGACAAGGGGCAACGCTTATGGACCTAGAGCTGTGCAGGTGGCCATAGAAAACCTGTTGTTCTTCCATGGATGCTTTGTGAATGTTCTTGAGGTGACAGATATGTAGGATTCTGAAAAGCGATTGGATGTATTTGACTGTTTGTAGTTGACTAGAAGATTTGTTGGAGAATTTTAAGAACTGTTAAGGGCTGAAAATATTCATATTCCCCAAGTCTGAAGTCACCTGAGTGATGTAGGACATTATGGTGTCTCCAACATAGTGCTGCAGTGTAATTGGTGGCCATGCTGGTGTAAGTCCTATCTTTACCTCAAAGCTGCTTCTCAAAGAGTGGTGCCAGGGTGAATGAGACCAAATGCCTGCCGGAACCACCATGAAGAAGTGGAAAACTAAGTTACTGGTTACTTGTGGTCATTAAAACAAATCACGTGTGATGGGGTTATTTTTCCCCCATGAGTTCTGGACAAATTCCAACTTAGGTAATTATATTCTGCTTCCCTAATTCCCTCTGAAGCTTCAAATCAGTCTAGATTGCTTTTCCCTCTAGCCTGAGCAATTAGATAATTTTCCTGTGCCCTGTTTTAAACGGCTGTGCTCCACCTTCAAGGAAGTTCTGTTTTGCTGCCTATGGCAACAGCCACCTTACCCCTCTGTGTACTTGTAAAGTCTTGATAGGACAAAGAAGAGTAAATTGTGAGCAATAGTAACTTATTACAGCTGGGGATTCTGGCATGTCCACTCTGCTAACGGCAAAGTATGGGACATGCGCCTGGAAAACAGACAGCAACCTGGCTTGTATCAGCAGTAGTTGGCCAGCAGGGCTCCCCTAAAGTACTGGGGGCAGTGCTTGACCCTTCACTTCAAGAAAGAGGGATGGAGCAGGTCCAGAGGGGATGGAGTAGGTCCAGAAGAGGAACAAGGCTGGGGAAGGGACTGGAGGGAAACTCTCATGAGGAGAGGCTGAGGGAACTGGGGGTGTTTGCCCTGGAGAAGAGAAGACTCGAGGGCACCTTCTCCCTCTAGACAACTCCCTGAAGGTCTTAGTCAGGTGAGGGTCAGGCTCTCCTCCCAGGTGACTAGCGCCAGGATGAGAGAGCAGGACCTGAAGCTGTCGAGGGAGGGTTAGGTTGGATGTTAGGAAACCCTTCCTCATGGAAAGGGTGATCAGACCCTGGAATGGACTGCCCAAGGCAGTGCTGGAATCCCTATCCATGGTGGTGTTGAAGGACAGGCTGGCTGTGGCCCTTAGTGTTTTGGACTGGCTGATGTGGTGATGTTAGGTCCTGGGCTAGGCTGGATGAGCTCAGAGGTCTTTTCCAACCTCAATCATTCTGTGATGCTCTATTCACCCTGCTGCAGGCACCAGCTGCCCTGAATGGTTCTGATGAAGGAAGCAGCAGTGCAGATGGAAGAAAGGTGTTGATTGTGTGGTAATGGCACAGTAACAGGCTGCAGAGGAGACAAGAAGGGGTGTGCAATATGAGGAGGAGGTGTTGGTGGACGTTCTTCCTAATGGCTCTTCACTGCATATCAGCATCCAATTTGCCAAGCTGTGCTTTCTAGCAGAGCAGCTGGTGATGCTAATCCGTTGCTCTTACTGGTCATGTACACCAAGGGTTAGCAGAGCATGCTCCAATGTTCTACATCCTGCTCCAACTCCTCCATACAATGAGATGGTGATGGTGCTTGATCCTTTCCATTGGGCAGTGTGAGAAAGGACCTTCTCCTGCTGCAGAACACACAGGTTTTGTATTCCTTTGGAGGCTCAAGTGAGTTCATGCAGAGGGGAAGTGGCTTCTCAGGATCTGTAAGTGAGTTTTGAGTGGACCTTTTTATGTGAGGAAGAGTGTTTGTTTAGCTTCTTGTGTTCCCATCCCACAGACTCTTTGAGTGGCTCTTCTCTTGTGGTGTGTAGTCTGCTTCCCATCATCACTTGTAGCTGTGTAAAGAGAGAAGATGTGTGTCTTCCTTTCTCGTGGTCTCTCAGAGTCAACCAACTTTGCTGATAATCGCTTCTATAACTGATGTGAGCTCAGATCCCCTCGCTGTGTGCCTTCAGGCAGCAAACACAAAGATGAAGAGCCTGCTGTGATGCAAATACTCTGGGTGCTGTTTTTCTACCCTGTCTTAACCCTCAGTCTGTGGGGACAGCTTGGGCTGAGTGCCAGAACAAATTCCTCGATGCAGCTGTGGTGATGCTTCTCTGAGGGCATATTAAAGCTTCATCAGGCTCATCACTGCAGAGCAGGCTGTAGAGAAGTCTTGCAAATGACCTGGCAAGTATCATGGGACTCTCCTGTCTGTAGTATGTTTGGTTGCTTGAGCTCTTTCAGTAGCTTATCTGAGTTTTGCTGTTGGTCCATTTGGCTGTAGAGACTGTTAGCATGTCTGTACGCAGGGAAAACACAGTATCACCTCTATCACTTCAGCATTAACCAGAGAGAGTTGGCACTAAAAGAAACTATGGGGGCAAATGCAGTGAGGCAGCAGTGTGCCCAGGTGGCCTTCTGGCTTGGATCAGCAGTAGTGTAGCCAGCAGGACTAGGACTGCTGAGGACTCTCCTCCAGTATTGGAGGTAGTTCTGGGCCCCTCACTTCAAGAAAGAGATTGAGGGGCTGGAGTGGTTCCAGAAGAGCAATAAGGCTGGGGAAGGGACTGGAGATAAAGTCTGATGAGGAGAGGCTGAGAGAGCTGGGGGTGTTTAGTCTGGAGGAGACTCAGGGGGGAACCTTCTCCCTCTCTACAACTCCCTTAAGTGAGGTTGTAGTCAGGTGGTGATCAGGCTCTTCTCACAGGCAACCAGCAGCAGGACAAGAGAGCAGGGCCTGAAGATGCCAGGGGAGGGCTAGATTGGATGTTAGGAAGCCCTTCCTCATGGAAAGGGTGATCAGACCCTGGAATGGCCTGCCCAGGGCGGTAGTGGAGTCGCCATCCATGGAGGTGTTGAAGGACAGACTGGCTGTGGCCCTTAGTGCCCTGGTCTGGCTGATGTGGTGATGTTAGCTCATGGGCTGGGCTGGGTGAGCTCAGAGGGCTCTTCTAGCATCAATGATTCTGTGAAATAAGAGTGAAACCTAAGTAACAGTTGCACCAAATTTCTGCAGGGCTTGGACATCCTTCTGATTTTAGAGTCTACCAGGAACCTGTGTGTGTAAAGACAGGATAGCCCGTGCTACTACTCCCCAATACAAGGACATATGTGGCGTGAATTCAGTCCTATGAAGCATCTAGATGGCTGTTCATGAACCAGGTTGTTGGGAGGCGAGTACTATGTCTGCATCTGCTGAGAAAACTAGTACTTCAACAGCTAAAGCAATTGCCAACCATTTTCCTTCTTTGATGGTAATTATTCTTCAAGAAACTCTCAGAAGGCAAAACCCTTCGCTGACCACATTTCTCATACTGAAGAATTATAAAGCTGTTGACAGGTATTTTTACAGAACTACTGACCTAGTGGCTCCCTGCATATATCTGGTAACTTCTTGTGCTCATGAGGGCTTCTTCCTGCACAAGCAAAGGACTGTTGTTTCTCTGCTCCTCCAGGTGAGTGCCTGGGGACCAGGACTTGGGGAATATGGAAATGGGGCTCTGTGTATGGGTTTTCAGCTTGTTTTCAGTTGCTTTTGGGGTCCCTAAGTGTGCCTACACCTGTTTGCTCTCTGATCCCCTAATTTCCCAGGCAGCAGTGGCTGTATGAAGGGTTGCAGAGGCAGAGCTGTGTTGCTTTGGCTGTGTTTGGTATTTCTGACTGCATTGTAAACCTTTTTGTGATGCTTAAGTGTTCCAGTTACCCCAACCAGCTTTAAGTTTAATGCACGATTATCGCTAGGAGCAGGAGAATACTTGGCATTGCCTTGGAGATTGATGTTATTGAGCTTAATTAGTGAAGACCAGTTTGTCCTCACACACATTCAGCCCTGCCTCTTCATCCTTCCTAGGAGCATCAGCTCATCTTTGTGTTTAATTATTTGTTATTAAGTGCAGAACAGTAAAACCCACATCAGATTAGTGAGGACTTTAATCCTTTGCACTCCCCTAGAACATGTCATCTGATGACAGAGGTTTGGTTCACAAACATGAATTGCAAAGCTTCATAACCCCCCACAAGCAAGGTAAGAACCAGAAGAACATTCACCACTTAAATGGCATTTTGCATCTTTGGGAAACTGTATAAACAAATAAGCTTAAAAATACCCCCCATGACACCACAGTGTCATTCAGTGGGCTCATGAGGAAACAAAGATGCCCTAAGGAGAGAACATGCTTGCTCAAGGTCACACATGAAGTCAGTTGCTCATCAGAGGTTATTCCCACTCTGGCTTCCTTGGTGCTGTAGTTGAACAGTGGTACATCAGAGCAGTAGAGGGTGAAAGTAATTCACTGAAGACCATTTGGTCCATGTAACTGAGAAAAAATACTGGATGCCATGTCTCCTGGGTGGATCTTGGGTAGCTGTTGTTTAACAGGGTCCTGAAGAGCTGTTTGATGTCAGTGCTTGCGGTCAGCTGGCAGTTTGAAACATGTTTGCTCCTGCAAGTGAAATCCTTTGGTGTTTAATGAGCAGCTCCCCAGCTACTTCAGTTGGATCCCTGTCCACTGTCTTTTCAGGCAGTAACAGGGAAAGTGTGTGAATGATCGCAGACTCTTTGTTCCCAGCCTGTTTTCAGACATGGCCGTAGAGTCACGGAATGGTCTGGGTTGAAAGGGACCTTAAAGATCATCTAGTTCTAGCCCATCATCTAGTTCTCCCAGTAGACCTAGGGCCTCAAAGGGCCTCAAAGCCAGGTCTTAAACACTTCTGGTGATGGGGTATCCACAACTTCCTCGGGCAACCTGTTCCAGTGCCTCACCAACCTCATAAGACTTCTTCCTTATATCTAATCTAAATCTATTGTCTTTCAGTTTATAGCCAGTACCTCTTGTTCTATCACAACAAGTCACAGAATCATAGAACATTAGGGATTGGAAGGGACCCTGAAAGATCATCTAGCCAATCACCCCACTAAAGCCGGATCCTCTCAATCCAGTTGTACAGGAACATGTCCAGGTGGGTTTTAAACATCTCCAGAGGATGCTCCACAACAGCCCTGGGCAGCCCCTTGCAGTTCTTCATCACCCTCACCGTGAAGAAGTTCTTTCTCATGTTTATGTGGAACCTCCTGTGTTTCAGCTTACACCCACTGCCCCTTGTCCTATCATTAGGACAGTCCCTGTAAAACCATCCTCTCCGTCTTTCTTGTAGGCCCTGGAAAGCCATGCTGGTCCTGCTCCAACAGGTCCCAGGTGTAGGACCTTGTACTTGACCTTGTTGAACTTCATAAAATTGGCATGGCCCCATCTTTCAAGCTTGTCAAGAGACAGAATCCATTTCAGTGTGTTGACTGCAGCACAAAGCAGTACAAACTTGCTGAGGGTGCACTCAGTTACACTGCATATGCCACCAACAAAGATGTTAAACAGCAGTTATCTCAATATTGGAGCCTGGAGCACTGGTCCCTTGGGAACAACATGTTCCTTGGACATTGAGACATTGACCATAAATCTTTGGATGCGATCATCTAAACTATTCCTTATCCATTGAGTGGTCCGTCTATCAAATCCATGTTTTTCTGATTTAGCTACTAGGTCGTTACTCTGCCCTGGTAAAACCTCACCTGGAATCCTGCACCCAGCTCTGGAGCCCTCAGTACAGGAAAGACAGGGACCTGATGGAGCAGGTCCAGAGAAGGCAGTGAAAATGATCAAGGGACTAGAGTCCATCTGCTATAAGGACAGGCTGAAGACGCTGGGGTTGTTCAGACTGAAGAAGAGAAGGCTCTGAGAGGACCTGATAGTGACCTCCTAGTCCCTAGGGTTGCAGAAAGTCTGTTTATGAAGGCCTGGAGTGACACAGTGGGAGGCAATGGTTTCACATTAGAGTAGGGCAGATAGAAATGGGCTGTTAGGAAGAAGTTGTTTAGCAGGAGAGAGGTTGAACACTGGAACATGTTGTCCAGGGAGTTGGTTGAGGCCCCATCTCTGAAGATTTCCAAGGTGAGGCTGGACAAGGATCTGAGCAACTGAGCTAGTTGAAGTTGTTCCTGCTTGTTGTAGGGGGGTTTGACTGGATGGCCTTTGGATTCTGTGTCATGGAGGACAGTGTCAAACAGGTAGAGAACGCTGAAGCCCTGATGACTGTAATAGATGACACAGTGGCTCTTTCTTGGGTGGTCAGCATCTGACATTTATTTTCCTACAGAAAGAGGAGCAGCCTGGGTTGTGCTAATTGCAGGAGTAATACACCACTGCCTTTTCCCCCCGACAATTTCATAAGCTTGTCTGGGCCAACCAGATGAGGATAAGCAGCAGTGGCTTGCAAGTCGCAGATGGTTCTTGGTTGTTTCCCCAATGTAATTTATAGCAGAAGCAATATTTTTATTGGTTGGCCTTTGAAATGCTGCGAGGTAGACATGCTGCTTGTCTCAGCGAAACAAACTGGTGTTGCCTCAATAACCAGTGATGTGTCCTGTGGGAAGAATTTTGGGAAATAGTTCTAGAGATTCTGTACTGGGGAACTATGCCCTCTTGGGCCGTGACCAGATCTGGAGTCTTTCTCCTTTATGCAAAACTGGAGCAGCCTGAAATGAGAGCAAAATTAATTTTTAGAATGTTCCCTTCCTGATAGGCAGCACAAGGGATTTCTTCATCTGGGAGATGACAGTTCACGTTTACATACTATTTAATAGAATCATAGAACAGTCTTGGCTGGAAGAGACCTTCAAGATCATTTAGTCCAGCCTTTTCCCAGCCCTATCAGCACCACTAAACTCTGTCCTTCAACGCAACATCTACCCTTCTCTTAAACACCTCCAGGGATGGAGGCTCAACCCCTGCCCTGGGCAGGCTGTTCCAATACCTGACAACCCTTTCAGGAAAGAAATTTCTCTTAACATCCAACCTGAACCTCTCCTGGAGCTGCTTAAAGCCATTTCCCCTCATCATATCACTGGCCACTAGGGAGAACAGACCAACCCCCACCTCTGTACAACCTCCTTTCAAGTAGCTGTAGTGAGCAACTCTCTACAACTGTTGGAATTTCAATACTTAGATATTTTCAGAAACTCTTCCTCTTTCCCTCTCTGCACATGTTTTTTCTTTTAAATGGGAACTCCTGTGTCTGGTTTTGTGTTCACTTGTCCAAGGGTGTTCTGCAGCAGGCTACTTGGTTGAGATCTTTACAAGAGGAGGCTGGTTCAAGACTTTGCTCTCCTTGGGAGTTTGCTTTCCTCCTGTCCCCTTCAGAATCCAAAGGACTGTTTCAGGCTGCTCTGTGTTGTTTCACAAACAGCTGAAGGCTCCAGATTCTTTTAAATAAAATGAAATGTCTTACTGATATCAAGAGAGCATCAAATGGAGCTGAGGGTGTGTTTTTAAAGTATGCTGAGGTCCTAGCCAGCCCTCAGCCTTCCAAAGCAGAAAAGAGGATGAAGCCTTTTCTCTTGCAGAAGAGTTTCAGAACAAAAGTCTTTAAAGAGCTTTCCTCTTCAGACACGCTTCATCTTTGATGCCAGTGCCTATCAGCATTGTGGTCTTTCAGCGCTTTATTTCTTTAGTGTCAAAGATCATCTTGCTTCCCTTGCAAGGCTGTCAGCTAGAGCCTGGCTGCTTTGATACAGCTGCATTAGTCTACGAATCCCCTGTTGAACAAGCTGCTCAACAATGTTTGTACAAACACAGAATATTGGGTAGAGAATTAATCTTTGTCCTAACTCCCTGTGCAGTCAGCCAGCTGAAAAATTATTTTAAACACCATCCCCTGTGCAATAGTGCTTCCCCAATTTCCTCTGCAGGTCTCTGGTGTTTCAGATGATCTTTTGACTCTGCACAAATTCATGACTTTGCTCAGTGGAATTCTTCTCCCAAGCTCATTGCTATCACCCTCTCACCAAGGAATGACCAAGCCAGCACCAGCCTGCTGTGCTTCTCCCTGCCTTGCAGTTGTAATCAGATTTAGGAGTTTTTTTTCAAAGCTCTTTACTACTCTTTTTTGCCCATCATAGAATCATAGTATCGTTAGGGATTGGAAGGAACCTCGAAA
>VXBP01009199.1:5998-36755 GCA_013400115.1 Rhinopomastus cyanomelas | reverse complement strand
AGAGGTGTGCGAACTCGGGGAAATACCGTTCTCATAAGAAAATCGTTAGAGGTCTGCTGAAAACAAACACCTGATGAAAGAATGCAAACAGCATAGGGCTGTTTAATATCTTCTTATATATGTAAGAAGATATTAAAATCTTGATACCTAATAAAAATGAAAACTCTGTTTGGCTCTAACCAAAGAGAATGAATGGCTTATAACATGCAAGAGGAATGCGGCTTTGGCGAGAATGACCATGAAACAACAGAGCTCACAAGTAGTAGGAAAGGAAGGAAGGAGAACAGCAAAATAAATACAATGTACTTCTAGAAACCATATTTCAAAAACCTCATAGAATGGATAATCATGAGAACCAAGTCTTAGAGAAAGGGGAATTCAGGAAAGTTGGCAGCACCTTAAAGCAACAATGGTAAGGACATCAATTCAAGACCCAGCTGGATGAGTTCCTGTGTGACTTGGTTTAGGTGATCCTGCTGTTGCAGGCGGATTGGACTAGATGATCTTTGGAGGTCCCTTCCAATCCGTAATGATTCTATGATTCTATGATTCTATGATTCTATGACTCCTACCTCACTGCTTCCCAATTTTTTCTACCTTCTGTTGCAGTCATCACTCTTAGGCTACTTCTAGAGAACCAAAGTGAAGATAAGCAAGAGGAGCTGGGGATCTGTTGCTGCTGTGTGATGACACATTCATGCTTATATAAGTGTCACAGTTCTTATTGTGACATTTTTCTTAATAAAGGCAGTGACTTTATTCAGAATGGTATGCATGCTTACACCAGAGCTAAATTTGTTTCTAATTATCTGGTACGATCGTCATAGCATAACATGCTGTGTGTGCCAGCACTATATATACTAGGGAGTTCATGAAAAGGGACACATTCTGAGTTTAGAATGTGAAAATCAGCTGAGGAGCTCACCACAAGGCAGGGGTGTGAAAACTTTGTTTACAAGTTGTTTTTTCCTACTGTGTCCTCCCTGCAGTTGATGGAGCAATAACATCGTAATGGTTTGCTTGCAGGCAGTTGATTAGGCACCTACAGTTAGTCCACAGGCTGTAGACTTTCAAATGAGTGGCTTACTCATAAAAAATAAAAAGACTTGCTACCAACTTTGATCTAATATTCCCCATTCCTAAAGAGCATCATATTACTGTTACATCTTGAATCATTCAGTGAATTTTGGGAAGGTGTTCTTTTTAATAGCCTGTGGAGCAGTCAAAGAGCCATGACAATCATTATAAGGCTCTGGTGAGAGAATGTAGGGATGCAACTAAGAAAGATGAGGCCTCTTTGGAATTCAACATTGCAAGACAGGACAAGGGCAACAACAATGTACTCTTCAAATGCATTGGCAATGTAGGATCCCTGCTGAATGAGATGGGTGCCCTTGAGACAGAGGATACAGAGAAAGCAGACATACTCAACAACCTTTTTTGACTCTGTCTGTACTTCTGTGGGCTGTCTTAATAGCAAGCCTCAGACTGCTAAGGCTCCAGAGGAAGTTGAGGCAAGAGATGAACTTGTTGTGGTTGATGAGGACTGGGTTAGGGATAAGTTGAGCAAACTGGATGTACATAAATCCATTTATCTTGATGGGATGCACCCACGAGTATCAAGAGAGACAGCAGAAGTAATTGTTAAACCAGTCTTCATTAACTTTTCTAAGTCATGGGGACCAGGAGAGGTGCCTAGACACTAGAAGACAGCAAATGTCACTCCAATCTTCAAAAAGGGTAAGAAGGAGGATGCAGGCAGCTATAGACCAATCACTCTCACCTCTGTCCCTGGAAATGTGATGGAAAATTTTATCCTAGAGGCTGTCTCCAGGCACATCAAGGACAAGAAGTTCATTACCCTGGTGAGACCACACCTGGAGTATTGTGTCCAGTTCTGGGCTCCTCAGTTCAAGAGGGATGTGGAGCTTCTGGAGAGAGTTCAGCGTAGGGCAACGAAGATGATGAGAGAGGTGGAGCACCTCCCAGATGAGGAGAGGCTGAGGGAGCTGGGTCTCTATCTTGGAGAAGAGGAGACTGAGGGGTGACCTCATTAATGTCTACAAATATTTGAGGGGTGGGTGTCAGGAGGATGGCACTGGGCTGTTCTCGGTGTCATGTAGTGATAGGACGAGGGGCTGGAACATAGAAGGTTCCACATCAACCTGAGAAGGAACTTCTTCACGGTGAGGGTGAAGGAGCACTGGAACAGGCTGCCCAAGAGGGTTGTGGAGTCTCCCTCACTGGAGATATTCAAGACCCGACTGGGTAAGTTCCTGTGTGACTTGGTTTAGGTGATCCTGCTGTTGCAGGTGGATTGGACTAGATGATCTTTCGGAGTCCCTTCCAATCCGTAATGATTCTATGATTCTATGATTAGGGACAGTCAGCATGGCTTTACAAAGGGGAAGTCATGCATGATCAATCTGACAGCCTTTTATGAGGGCATAACCAGGTGGATAGATGATGGCAGAGCAGTTGATGTGGTCTTTATATCAGTAGGCTTTTGACACAGTCTCCCACAGAGTCCTCGCAGTCAAACTGAGGCAGTGTGGTCTAGATGATCGGGTAGTGAGGTGGATGGTGAACTGGCTGCAGGATAGAAGACAAAGAGTAGTGGTCAATGGGACTGAGTCTAGCTGGAGGCCTGTATCTAGTGGAGTGTCCCTAAGGGTTGGTACTTGGACCAGTCCTATTCTATCTATTCATTAATGACTTGGGTGCGGGATTAGGGTGCACTGTCAGCAAGTTTGCTGATGACACAAAACTGGGTGGTGTCACCGACACCCGAGTAGACTGAGCAAGACCTGGACAGGCTAGAGAGGTGGGCAGAGACAAATTTAATTAACTTTAACAAGGGTAAATATAGATTCTTGCATCTGGGCAAGAACAACCCCTGGTAACAATATAGGCTGGGGACCGACCTGTTGGAGAGCAGGGAAAGGGGAAAGAGACCTGAGTGTCCTGGTGTCCAGCAGGATGACCATGAGCCAGCAGTGTGCTCTTGTGGCCTAGAGGGCCAACAGCTTGCTTGGGTGGATCAGAACTGGGATGCTTAGTAGATCAAGAGAGGTTCTTCTCCCCTTATACTCTGCTCTAGTGACACCACACCTGGAGTACTGTGTCCATTTCTGAGCCCTTCAGTTCAAGAAGGCCACAGAGCTGCTGGGGGGAGTCCAGTGTAGAGCAATGAGGATGATCAAGGAAGTGGAAGACCTCTTTTATGAGGAGAGGTTGAGGGAGCTGGGTCTCTTTAGCTTGGAGAAGAGGGCACTGAGGGGAGACTTCATTAATGGTTATAAATATGTAAAGGCTGGATGTCACGAAGATGGAGCCAGGCTCTTCTCAGTGTCATGTAGTGATAGGATGAGGGACAATGAGTGTGAGCTGGAACAGAGGAGGTTCCACATAAATATCAGAACAACCTTCTTCCCAGTGACTGTGGTGGAGCACTGAAACAGGCTGCCCAGGGGAGTTGTGGAGTCTCCTTCTTCGGAGACATTTAAAATCAACGTGAATATGTTCCTATGTGACTTGGTCTACGTGATCCTTCTGTGGCAGGGGGATTGGACTAGATGATCTTTCGAGGTCCCTTCCAATCCTTAATGTTCAGTGATTGTGTGATTCTGTGACAATGGCTAAAGAAGAGATAATTTCATAGCCCAAGTCACACAGTGACTTCCAGGGGAGCTGAAGGGTCTGGAGTAACTAGACTAAGTCTCCTTCTGGTTTGATTTCAGTCAATATCTCCTTTACATCATTCTCACTGACCCAGTCAGGGAGTCTCACTCTTAATACTGTGTCTTAGCACCCCTCTGCCCCTGTTCAGCAGAGATACAGGGTAACAGCTCAGAGGAATTTATTTTGCTGGTGATTGTATCAACAATTTGTAGCGGGTTGAAACTTAAAGTGCTTTGCTCCCGGGTTTTCGGCACCAATTTTGTTGGTGGGTTCAGGACCACAATTCAATATAAAAGAAAGGAAAGCAAAGCAGTGAGGTCTTGATGGCATCTCGGATAAAATTCACCAGATAATCGATGGCTTAGGGAAACTGCAATAAGGTTTATTAACTCTACAACTATATATAGGGGAAAAGGTTATGCAAGTCAGTGCACACAAACTAGAAACTGTGTCATTAATGCAATCACACAATCTCAGGAAAATATAATGGGAGATCACTACAGTTTGGGCCTTGGATCTTCTTCTAGTTAGAGACTTGGGAAAGAGAGCATGTCAGTCCGGGATGGCCTGAGTTTCTCAGCACCTACACCTGCATCCCTCGGTGCAGCCGCATGCATTTCAGCGTGGCTTCTCCAGCTCAACGCATAGGGATGGCCTGACTGATCAGCACCCACACCTGCATCCCTTGGTGCAGCTGCATGCATTTCAAAGGACCCAGTCTCTGTCTTTCGGATCTGAGTTTTGAGGATTCCCAAGTCCTCCTGCTTTCCTTAGCGAAGCACGAAGGAGCACTCCCCCAAACTTAAGCACTGCCAGTCTTTTCTCAGCAGCAGAAATGACAAGCAGCCTCTCCTCCTCCTGATCACTCTTTCCAAAATGGCGGCAGCCCAGCCACATGGCCCCAGCTGCGTGCGGGGTCCAACATGGAGACCGACCGCATGGCGTTAGCAGGGCCGCACCCCCGACACTCCACACATGGCCAAGAGGGTCTTCCAGACTCTCCTCTCCTCTCCTCTCCTCTCCTCTCCTCTCCCTCCCCTGTCTCAGCTCCAGGGGGAAGAGGAGTAGCCCAGCTCACCAATGCTGAAGGCTGTCCGTGGTGGGGGGTTGTGATGGCATTTCTGCACCAGTCCTGCTTCTCCAGCCCAGGTGCGGTGTGGTGGCGAGCAGCAGCGGCACCGCGCTGCCGCGGCGGCGGGAGCTGCTTTGGTCCGGGGCACGGCAGTATCCACGTCTTTTTCTCCACTCTGGGGCCATGGTGCGGTGGCGGCGAAGCCATGATGCGGCTGGACCACGCACCCACAGCAAGTTGCGGCCGGGGTCACTTCCAGACCACGCGGTGGCAGGTGCCCGTTGGCGGTGGGGTCAGTCCGGGGCTGCGGCTGGTTCGGGAGCTGTGGCAGGTCACTCCTCAGAGCCGCAGTCCCCCTTCCGAGCTGTGGTTCCCACCCCCCCACACCGCCCATTCCCGGGGCGGGGGGGGTTGTGCTACCTTCAGGGCCATAGCCCCCAGAAAAGGGTTGAACAAAGACCCTGCCCCAGTTTTTATAGGCTGCCTTAGCCCTCCTTTCAGGGGCCAGTCCCAGGACAGACACTTCCGGGGAAGGGTCCTGGGATCTGTGCAACCAGGGACAGGTCTCCCAAGACACAACACAACTTTTCTTCCTCATGAAAGCACTTCTACAAGTTCTAGCAGTTCTCAAACTGCAACACAATTTTAGTAAACAGGGAGAATTTGACAATGATTATTTGGTAACTGTCAGTGAATAAATGACTAAGTCAGTGGGCAAAGAAGAAATAATTTCTAGCGAACAAATAATACTCTTTCACAATGAGGTTACTTAACGAACAATTTCAATTATTGCAAAACTGTATGATTGTATGTAGAACAGAAAAAAGTAAAAAGACAAGTAAACAGAGAGAGAAAGAGAGAAATGTGACACCTTTTGCTCTTGTGTGTCATTGAGTAGCAGAAATTAATCCATAGATGTTGAGGTTGAAAATGATGAGCCCCGCACCCCAAAAAGCTGTTCCCTTTATACAGTTAATCTGCTTTTGGTCACTCAGGAATGTTAGCCTTCTTGTGTGTAATGTAGTGTTTGAGGTCTCTGTTTTTCATTAGTAAGTTGAAGCAACAGATAAGTTTGCAGATAAATAAAATTATGTGGATGCAGACTGTTTGTCTTCTCAGCACAGATAAGATGGAAGCAGTCTGCTTCTAGTCCCCTCATGAAAGAAAACTTCTGAAAAGTTGTCTTGAAGTGGTTAAGATTGCATTATTAGATGCCGAACTGTCAAGTAGTATGAGACAAAACAGGCCACTCTTTTCAGTCCAGGACAACAATTTATTCTATATGTTGTCACACTTGTGAGCAAAATCTTTGTTTTCTTCTCTGCCCTTTTTTACTACTGAGGTATACGGACACAGACTGATTTGGAATATTCTAAATCTTGCACACATTGCATTTTTTCCTGCCTTAGAGGTACAGGTATTCGCATGTTAAAATGTTGATTTTGAATGGAGGAACTTCAAGGATGACGCCAAATTGAAAGAATTGGTAACACTGATTTGGTGATATGAATGCTGAAACTGAAATTTGCACTGCTTTGTTTTGAAAAAATGATGCCACTTGAAGCTCTTTTAAAGAGATATCAATCTAAATTTATGACAATTTATAACAACGGAAAGTCAGGTAATGCAGAACACCCTTTGAACATGTACAAGGAATGAAATATACAATGCATATGCACAAAATAAAGGACTGACAGTCAGTATCTCTACTTTCCCTAAGTTTTTAAACTGACACATGACTTACGCTGGAAATATAGTTTACCTGTTTCCTAGTATATATACATGTGAATGCGTACATGTATGCAGAGAGATAGCAGTATAGATATAAAGAACTGATAAGACATTTACAAAACTGTAATTATCTCTGGGAAGGTGATTAAACTAGATGAGCTTTTGAGATCCCTTCTAATCCCTAATGTTCTGTGATTCTGTGATAGTGTGTGAAATAGTGAAGATTTACAAAGAAGAATCCTTCTTTATAAATCATGTCTTAACTACTCTTAAGGAATTTCTGCTGCTCCTTTAAGAAGTCTCTTCAAAGAAAAAATATTAATATATTTCTGTGTCCCTGATTTACATATTCCAGTCATTGTACTTACTTACCAATATTTTCCCCCTCTTCTCTCCACCCCCATGTCTTTCCCCTCCTTTCTTTTGTCCTTCTCCCACTCTAGACTTTTAAGCGGAATGTGGGTGGGATTGAATTTAAGCATCAGACAGACAGCAGGAAAAGGCTGTATATAAAAATACATCCCAGGTGTCCTAACATGTCCTTGCCCTGTAAATGGTCACACTTACTGTTGATAGGATAACAAACTTCATCCCAGAATCATTGCCCAAAGAAAGACAATGAGGTCACAGGCTCAGCCCCACTGCAGACTATTATAGAAGAAAGAATACAGCTATAAAGTGAATACAAACAACTGTAAGAAGTATTTTATTTCATAGGAAGATCTTTTCCCATAAGACATTTTCTGTCTTTTTTTTCCTTTTTCAATCACAGAATCAGAGAGTCACAGAACATCAGGGATTGGAAGGGACCTGAAAAGGTCTTCTAGTCCAATCCCCCTGCAACAGCTAGGGGGGATTTTGATCTAGGATCACCTAGATCAAATCGCACAGGAATGTAACATCTCTAGAAAAGAGAAGGCCACAACCCCCGTGGGCAGCCCGTTCCAGTGCTCTGTCATCCTCATCATGAAGAAGTTTCTTCTCATATTTATGTGGAACCTCTTATGTTCCAGCTTACACTCATTGCCCCTTGTCATATCCCTAGACACTGAGCAGAGCCTGTCTCCATTCTCTTGATACCCACCCTTCACATATTTATAAACATGAATTAGGTCACCCCTCATATTTAATACAACTCCCTTTCACTGTTTATTTATTTAGAAAATGTAATTCAAATCTGTTAATAGTCATTGGGGGATCTTTTTAAGAAGTACTAAGTGTCTCCAGGTCATAAAATATTATATGTCTGGCCTCAAAACTTTGGATGTTGACATTTGTGTATTGACATGTCTATTGTTATTACACTCACACTTGCCAAGTTTCATAAACACTACCAGTCTTTGCACTCTTGCTCTAGAGCCAGCAATTCCTCCAAGGAGAAGTGGGATTTTATAGCATCTAGTGTATAGCAAGGAATACATATGAGAACTTCTATAGGCGGGTATAAGTAAATACACACATGTATACACACACACATACATAATATTTAACTCATCCATGCAAAAAAGAAAAGCTATGACATAAAAGAAGCAATATAGAAAATATAGTTTCTATACTACCTTCCACTTTGGAGTACTTTATGTAATGGATCTGTTTATTTCAGAATAGAGCATATCTGCAGAGGGTCATAGAATCATTAAGGTTGAAAGAGAGTTCCAAGATCATCTAATCCAACCCTTAATCCAACCCCACCCTGCCCACTAAACAATGTTTTCAAGTGACAGATCTATATAGTTTTTTAACACCTCTAGGGACAATGACTCTGTCACCTCCCTGAGTAGCCTATTCCAATCTCTGGCCACTCTGCCAGGGAAGGAATTTTTCCCCATGTCCAAGATGTCCAATCTAAAACTCCCCTGGCAAACTCAAGGCCATTTCCTTTTGTCATATCACTAGTGACTTGGGAGAAGAGACCAACCCCCATGTCTCTTAGGTAGTTGTGAAGAGCAATAAGGTCTCCCCTCAGCCTCCTTTTCTCTAGGCTAAACAGCTTCAGTTGCCTCAGCAGCATCTCAGTAGACCTGTCCTCTAGGTCCTTCACTGGCTTTGTTGCTCTTCTTTGGACCCTCTCCAGTACCTCAATGTTGTCTTTGCATTTAAGTGCTCAAAACGGAACCCAGTACTTGAGATGAGGCTTCACTAGTGCAGAACGCAAGGAGATGGTAACTTCTCTAGTCTTACTGGCCACACTATTTCTGATAGAAGCCAGGATGCTGTTGGATTTCTTGGCCACCTGGGCACACTGCTGTCTCTTGTTCAGCCGACTGTCAAACAGCAGGTCTAGGTCCTTTGCCAGGTAGCAGTTCTCCAGCCATTCAAGCATGTAGCATTGCAGGGGGTTTTGACCACTTTGGTCACAACACAGAGATATAGATGTTATTTAGCTTGAAAATTGTTTCATATCGTTAAACTTTTAGAGTAATAGACACTCATTAACTGACTTCCTATGAGTGCTGTAGCAGATTAGTTCAGAGAGAGACAAGAATGGGAGAAGGCTAACAGTGCCATGCTCCAGACCAGAAAGACTGTGTTGGATGTAGGAATTAATGTGCTAAACCTTATTAATGGCTTCTGAGGTGCTTTTGTTTGAGTAAGCTCAAAGCAGGAACTGATTCCTTAGCTACTCCACAGAGTGAATAGCATGTACGTATGATACAGAGGCTTGGACTGAATCCCCATGCTTCATGACTCTGTACTTAAGGACGATTCCCCATTTCTACAGCCATCTGGGCAACCAAGTCTAGCTTCTACAATCAAAAAACCCATACTGAGCTCCTTTAAAGGTCTAAAGTCCTTCTGGTACATTTGAAATTACCTGCTGTACTGATCTCAGTATATGAAATAGAGGTTATGATCAACTTTGTAAACTGTTTTGAAAAATGTTTCCAGTTTTTACAGAATGCATTTTACCCAATTTTTAAAAGAATTTTTAGAGTCAATAGTCCAAGTCCCCATAGGTTTTTTAGCTGAAAACACCAATGCCAGCTAAGATATTTTGATTTGAATTAGGTAATTCAAATTGAAGAGGTGATAACGTTTACCAAATTGTTTAGATTTTATGTTTTTAAGTGAACTGGAAAACACCATGTAGACCAACTCCCAGAGAAAATCTATATTATCATCCACTATCAAGTTGATAAGGTAATGTAGTCTCAATCTCAACTGAATCAAAACTTTTTCTAAACATTTAGAACTGTCTGTTCAGTGAGGGAAGCATCTGGACAGCTGTGAATGTTAAATCCAGACACACTTATTCCATCTTCCTGTAAATGATTTTCCAGTCTATTGTTTTCTGATATAGGGAATCAAAACAGATATCCTTTCTGGACAAAAGCCCAACCAGAACCAGGTTGGCTGACATAATTAATGTGTTTCCAATGTACACTAAGTCTGTTATGCACCAGTTTCACTAACAACTTGGCATGCATTTAGTGGTGGCATCATTTCAAAGGATGGAGAGTCATAGAGCAGTTTATGTGTTAGAATTTTGTCTCCTGAAACTGCTTTGCTTAAGGGATCAGTGCACAGGCTTCCTGCAGTTTCCTTTAATTGTTTGTGGAGAGCTGTGCTGCAGCTACTGACCAGAGCATGGTTCACTGAGACAGATAACTTCAGTGGGCTTTGATCTGATATTGTATTTTATATGTGTAGCCCTTCCACTGTATTTAACTCTACTGTGACTAGGCTGTGGGTAGTGCCTGATCCTAGACTGTTGCCATGGAATACTACCAGTCAGAGTTTTTTGGCAGTTCAGTGATAAGTAGTGGGTCTCTCTGAAACTGTATGATTGCAGACACAATATCTGCACTGCAATCAAGGGTGAATTCTGCTTTGTAAAAAGTTTAGAGATAAATTTATCAATCTGTATCAATGTATAATATGACTATCAGCTAGATTAGATGCTGTCTGGAAAGAGGTATTGTCTGTTGAGATGCCTACTTTGCTGAAACAGTATGCCATCAGGAAGTTCAGAAGACAGCATGACAGGAGATGCTACTGCTGTGACCACTTGCAACTTGCATAGTCACCTGAAGCAATGCAATGAAGACAACCAAGAAGTCTTTCATCCTTTTTTGCTTTAATCTCACGCTTGGAATGAAGACCCTTCAGGTCTGGCACACAGGAGCCATATTCAATGATAAATTGTGGTGTGTAGAAGCAAAAAGATGGAGGCGGATTCTGATTCAGCCAGACAAAGGGAGGGATAAAACACAAATATTTATATAGCTGTTCCACATGCATCTCAGATGATGAATTCATTATTTTTCTGCCAAGAATTTAAATTGCTGATATTCAGCAGGATATTTTATTTATTTATTTAAGTTTTTAAGTTTTTAATTGCTTAAGATTATTTTCATACCACAAGTTTGCAACATTTCTTTGATGTTTTTCAACTGGCTTCTCTCAGTACAGTATCATTGAGGCAATGATTATGTTGTGCAGTTTTCAAATTGCTTAAAGACTTTAAAGAAGCAAGGAAAAACTGTGTAATCCTTTCACCTTTTTAAAGACTAGTTATTCATAAGATAATTTCTGACTCATAACATCACATCCCGCTAATGATGCCTCAATTGTTTCAAGAGGGCTTGGCTAACATTTTAAACAATGATGACCTAGATTTACCAGCATTTGATAGGTCAGATGTGAATTGACCTACACACTAGAGACATAAAGTCCTAATCTTTCCTTTTTCCCCTTTGGATGATCCACCTTCAAAGCACTTCAGAATGGTTCTTGTCATTGTAACTCACTGGCTTATTACAAAGAGCCTGTCATCAGCCCTTTGTTTTCAACCATCTTTCTCCTTTAAAGAGAAAAATGGAAGGAAATACCTGTTTGAAGTTGAAATTCAGTCTCAAAGAGACAACAAGGATTATCTGTTTCAGCACTGTCATTGTAACACGAAACAGTGTCTCATAACATGATTAATAAATTACACTGACAATAGATCTCTTTAGAACTGTTGAGAAGGAAGAAGGTGAAATGGTGTTATTTTTGCACTGTTAAATTTCTCTGTCCATCATTCAGAGTAATAAGCAGAGAAGAGATGAAGTGGTGTAGTGGTGTGTGACTGCTAATGTGCATGCACAATGTGGTCATCACCTCACTGTACAAAGCTATTTACTGCAGAGCACAAAAACACAGGACATTTCCACTTTAAGCCCACAGGACTGATGACAGCACAAGAGGAAGTCTTGGAAAAGAAATGTCTGAGCTGTGATGACTGCTGTGACATACCAGTAATACAAAAGGCATCGTATTGCTAATTCCTGTTTTAGTATAGAACAAGTGACATCAATGCTTATCCTAAGTCACAGGCTGGCTCTCTTGATGTGGATTATACTCCTGTAGTCTTTACATATTGGTATTCAGCTAGTCTTATTTGCTGTTAGTGTTTTGGAAGTTGGTCTTTTTGGTCTGAATTTTGCACTCAAAGAAAAAACTATTAACTCTTCCAAGTCAGCAGATTATTTTCAGTTATGTGCCCATTTATTTTTTAAATAAAGAAAGCCTCAGGAGTTCGATACCTATGCAAGAAGTTGAATGAGCAGATATCTGTGTTAAGAATATTTCTTCAAAAGTATACTAGGAATAATTCTACATTCTGGTTACATATTTATGCCCTTTTGATGTAATCTTCATATGCCACTCTGTTTTCTTTGAACTCTTCAGCCAGACTCATTGCTGTACAGCAAACCCCCACAATAGGACAATAAACTGATGGTTGGGGTCAGCAGGAGGAGGTCTTATATTGAGCATTCACCAGTCATTCCTGCAGTAGAGGATGGGGGAAGATTTCCAACCTAGTATGTCACCTTTTACAATACTGCTGGGTTAGTTTTAATCACATAGAGTAGTCTGGGTAGCAGGGTGCTTTATTTCCTCTGTGGCCTTGGCAATGAGTTTCAATTTGAGACATATTCACTCTGAGGATCAGGTATGGACATTAATCGGAATCTAATAGGAAAAGTAGCAGCTTGCAGCCTTGTTCTGTTATAGGGTTATGTGTACATGTATGCAAATTAAACTCATGGAGAGAACAACTGATGTAGAACATACCTTGCCTGTGGATTGCAGTCAAGATATTATTTTTACAGGTAAGGTCAAGTGCTTTGTCTTGTGAAAAAGCTGAAACGGGTAAATTCCACCTTTTGAAAACTTTCTTGTCTAGTTTCTTCCCTTTTTTGTGTTCTAGATTTGAATTATTCTGGATGCAGTAACATCTGAACGAAAAACGTGAGCATCTGGACTATGGGCTTTTATACTAAGTTAAACAGAAGACAAATCTATTCAGATTGTCATTATTGTGTGTAAATTTGACTGTAATTAGTTCAAACAGGACTACTTACTTGTAGATCACAGGTCTTTACAACTTGGAATTACTACCTTAATCTGAAAGCAAGCAGCATCAATTACAAAGACAGTTTGTGATGCAGGCCTGTAGCTATAAAAATCTGCATGTAAATTGTCAACTCATTTCACTTTAATCTAGATATCATTTGGTGTAAGAGTTCATTAGCAGCGTAGTTTGCATTCCAATTCAGATAAGCATTGCAAAGATTCTCTGTTCTGCTTTCAGTCTTGTTGTCTGATCTGTGTCTGTGTCCCTGTGCTGGGAGCAGCAGGCTGCGTGTGGCTACGTGCTCCCTGAGGTACAGGGGCGGGCTGATTTTTACTTAAAAAAAACCCAACAACAACAACAACAAAAAAACCCCACCAAAAACCACAACCCAAACCCTAACCTGCCAGCCACAGTAGGTGAGCATAATGGTCCGCACCCGGCAGAAGAAGGGAAGACTCCTGGTGCCAGCTAAGATGGAGATGGGAACACAGGTGGATCGAAACAGGCTAAGACACAGACCACAGGCTGCAGTGAATGCCTCAGTCTATCCTCTGTACCAGGGAATTGTATATGCTGTGAACNCTTGGAGGATATCCCAAAATTAAAGCAGCCTAAGCCCTCCATACAAACATCTTGCATTAGAAGAAAGAGAAGAGTCATTGTCGTAGGTGACTCCATTTTGAAGGGTGTAGAGGGCCCAATATGCAGACCTGACCCACTCCATAGGGAGGTCTGCTGTCTACCGGGGGCCCAGGTCAAGGATGTAATAAGAAGGCTTCCCTCCCTGGTACGGCCAATGGACTATTACCCATTGCTAACCTTCCAGATAGGTTCTGATGACCTTGGAAGGAAAAAATTAAGAGCTATAAAGAGAGACTTCAGGGCCTTGGGTCAGGTAGTCAAGGGAGTGGGAGCCCAGGTAATATTTTCGTCCATCCTCCCTGTCAAAGGGGCCAACCCAGAGAAAGTATGGGGAACCCACATGCTCAATGCTTGGCTTCGAGACTGGTGCCTCCAGCAGGATTTTGGCACACTGCTGTGAGACTGGGTTCTACCAACATGTGCCACTTCCTTTGATCTGTTCTGTTCCTGTTTTTACATGCAGCTGTGGGCTATCTACGGATTTCTTTCAAAGGAAGGGTTAGTTTAAAAGATTGCATGTTATCTGAATATGGATTATTTATGTGAAACTATGGTGATACTTATCTTCTTGACCCCCTTTTTTTTAACACATCTGTTAAAACTCTTGGCGTTATAGTCACTCAACATCTCCCAAAGAATACTACAGCTACCATCCATTTCCCAGTGTTGCTCTGAAGTAAGACAGTAAAAATTGCTGCCTGTCAATAACGGACTGTCTTTCATTATTTACACAACTCTGCTCTAAGGTTTGAACATATTTGCTATTCTTATTTACATGTAGAATCAGTTTCCTAGCATAATGCTCTCAGGAGAAGAACTTGAGAAGATTCCCTTTGATCAGCTTTAATTATTTTCTCCCATCTCTTAGGGAAAAAAGTAAATACAGTGCTGATTCCTTCCTTTCTTTTCTCATCTGTTGAGATGGTTCTCCTTTTTTACATCTATGAACAAACTTGTCATCCACTTTTAAACTGACTTGGTGGAGATTAGCCTCTGCTGGCCAGATATCAATGCCTGTGGTTGTGGGAAAATTACTGGAGGTAACTTATATTGGAACTTATACTGGAAATGGAGCATTATTTGCGCATTGGGGAAAGTTCTGAGCATCTGCGGGGGGTACAGCTGGAGTGCAGGAATCCATTTCTGTGATGGTTCCCCAGGCAAATAAATCTGCCACCCTGGAATCCACATGGGAGACTGGAGTACTGTGGAGATAGTACGGCCCACTCCTATGATAAACTGTGGCTAAGCCCTGTGACAAGATGATGTACAGGGATGGGAACTAAGTGGTACCTTGAGGGTGATTAAGCTGTACTTTTACCACCCTGAGCCATAATCTCCGAGGGGTGATACCAATCAGAAACAAAATATGTGTGACTAGAGCCACTCAGGCTCCACCTTGAAGAGAAAATATTATTATATAATGGCCCAGCAATAAGGGGGATTTGGAGGGGAAAGTTACCATCTTGAACAAGTCAGGGAGGATTCGTGGACCACTGACTTGTGGGAATCAGTCGATGGTCTGGGAGCCTCTTCTCCCCCCTCCTCCCCTTAGGGATTATCTTTTGGGTAAGATGCAAACCTTCTCGAGAACTGTATTAATCTCTGTAGAGTTACTTTTTGATCTAACACTTTGGTAATTTAAACATTTGTGTACACATATTTTGCACACAGTACTCATCACTGGCAATCCATAAAGAACCTGTAAATCTGTTGCTCTAATAAATTAGCCCTGTTCACATAAACTAGCCTTGCTGTTGCTCATTGGACGCCGTGCGAGTCCATAGATTGTGGCTAGGCAAGAACAGAGCACACTATTGAGTGAATCCAAATTGTACGGACTCATAGTGTGGCACTATCAAGTGAATCTGACCTAGTTATCGGACTGTGGGATAACTTAAAAAATTAAACTTCTATTAAAAATGGAGCACTATTCGCACATTAAAGAAAGTTCTAAGCCTCTAGGGTGGAGTACAGCTGGAACGCAAGGAATCTCTTCCTCTGATGGTTCCCCAGCCAACTTNAGATACCATCCTGAACAAGTTGGGGAATATTCGTGGACCTCTGACTGCTTGGAATCAGTCGACGGGCTGAGACCTCCTTCCCCCCCCATAGGGACGCCTTTGGGTGAGATACAAATCTTCTCGAGAACTTTATAAATCTCTATAGAATTACTTTTATAATCTAACGCGTTAGTATAGAGCTGCTTTTTTATCTTAATGCTTTGGTAATTCTAATATTTGTGTACACATATTTTGCATACAGTGCTCATCACTGACAATCCATAAAGAACCTGTAAATCTGTTGCTCTAATAAATTACTCTTGTTCACGTGAACTAGCCTTGCCGTTCCTCACTGGACACCGCGCGAGTCCATACATTGTGGCTAGACGAGAACAGAACACACTATCGAGTGAATCCGAGTTATACGGACTTGTAGTGTGGCACTATCGAGTGAATCCGACCTAGTTATCGGACTCATAGTGTGAAATTGGACATTGCTCAGGATTTGGATCTGTAAAGTGACTCCCTGCCAAATCCACTGCCTCCCCCCTTAACACAACACGGACTCATAGTGTGAAATTGGGTATTGCTCAGGATTTGGACGTGTAAAGTGAAGGGGTTTACTCCCTGCCAAATCCACCACTTCATTTTAACACAACAGTGGTAAGGAATAATATCTAGCTTGTTGCAGTCTCCTGAAAGCAATCATACTTCCTCTTTTCACTGCTTAAAGACTTTAAGAGTTATCCTTGTGCTGTGCTAGGATATTCACTGAAATAATACTTACTATGGAGAAGGTTTAGAAAGGAAAGAAATAATAAAAATATATGAGATGGGAGATTTGTATAGATAATTATGAGTTCATGGACAGGAAAAAAGAAATTAGTCTGATGGGAGGGTGTGGGTTCACCAGTCTATCTCACTTTCATGCTCCCTGATGCTTGCCCACCTCTCCATCTCCTCTTTTAGCTCTGCCACCACACCAAGCAGATTACGCACTGCCTTGCACTGCAGACAGGTGCTGTCTGTGCCACCCTCTGATACAAGTGAGAGGCTCTGACATCGTCTGCAGCTGGAGACCTGAACAGCTGCATGTTTACAGGACAGCTCCATCTGTGTTGCCACATTCCTTCTCACAACAGCTTTTATTTGAATCAAGACCACAGTTAGATCGTTGGGAGGGTCATTACCACTAGCTAAGTTTGCCTTTAGAGCCAGGAAAGGAGACTGTGCCCTTCCTGCAATCAAACCAATTCCAAATTTTTTGAAGAGTTTTGTTCCTTCTTGAGCTAAAGAAATAATATTCTGCTTTTACCTCCTGTCATTACTGATTATTCCAAACCTTTGGATAACATTTTAAAACAGGAAGCTTATAAAATAGAAGTACCATTAACATTTACACTGGGATGAAAAAAATAATAATTCTAAAAAATCCAAACTGAGACAAACAATGCTGAGTAATTATTCCATGCCGTGAAAATGAAACCAAGCAGTGAGAAGCAATTGTTTAGAAATTAGTCCCATTGAAATTGTTGTATGAGAGGTATCTTCAGCAATCACCAATCACACTTTCAATTCATATTTCTGCTGGTGCAGCCCTGAAAGAAAAAATTTTTTAGTTTTCCATGCTGTATTCACTGTTCATATTAGAAACAAATGTGAGCCCTCTTTAAAATAACAACTTCTTGTTACTTTTTCCATAATAATTTTCTTTTCCCCTTTTCCCTTTGAAGTCTGTAATTATTTCTGTCTGGTTTTATTAAGTGTGTGAAAAAGTAGGCAGGCTGTCCAGCTCTTGGAAATTAAAGTTCCCTAAGTAGCTCAGGTGGTTGCATGAAATCCAGAAGCTCTACAGCTAAGAAAGAAAAAAAATCTATGGCAGGATGATCCCACTTTATAAATGAAGACATTGAAGACATTCTAGTCTACTGATCTTTCTGAAAGCTCAGTTCTGAGATCTGTTTACTGTGGTGGTAAAATGAGGACAGAAATTCTTATCAAAGTTAGACATTCTGTTTGTCATGTGGCAGAGAAAGGAAAAACCAAATAATCCCATATTTTCATTAACGTGGAAAGCACAGAAGAGCTGTATTTTTTACAAATGCTGTGTCTCTGTATGACACTGGGAATATGGATCATGTAGACATTTCCAACTCTGTTTACATGGTTAACATGATGCTTATTTTCTCTAGTCTTCTCAGATACCCAAAACCAGAGTGGAAGACTAGATGAGCATTGCAGTAAAAGCTAAAATGTTGGAGACAAAAATCAAGAGTCTAGAGAGACAAAAACATCATCAGACTTTTTTTTTTTGTTTGGAGTTTGCTTTCTTTTGATTCATGTGAGTTTATCGTAATTGGTTGACTGTTACCTCTTTTGATTTCTACATCCTGATAGTTGAAGTGAAAATTACAAATAGACCATTATTTGAAAATCAAACCACAAAAAATTATGTACTCAATTTAAATAAAAGCAAAAACATTAAACAAAAAAGCTACAGGAGTACTATTTTTTTCCCATGGGTTTTCTGGATTTTTTAAAAGTGTCTTCGCATGTTTCTCCTCTGTATGTTGACCACTTCTTATCTGTCTACGTCTCAGTTTTCAGATGGAGTTGTTGTGGCCTGAGTCAGCTTAGTTTGGATTGCAACACTCTTTAAATATATTTACTTTTTTCCCATCAAAGTTGATAAATAAAAGTAATTGAGTTTCAAGTTCTGTAAAACTTTACTTGATATCTTGAGTGAACTCACAGCTTCCCATAATGTATCATTTGTTTTGTGTTACTGCATTTGGATGCACACACAAATATCTAGAACAGATCCAATTTCACCAAGTAGAGTAAAGAGGTCCGAGTGCTTTTCAGATGGCCAGTGGGCAGGGCCATAAGCCTGTTTGTTCTGGTCCTCCATTTAGGCTGATACTGTTATCTCAATTAATCTCCTTTTCATTTAATGGAAAATACATGCTAAGATCATGATTTATGATACCAAGTGAACACCATGATCTGAACTGTGGGCAACAAATCTCTGAAGTATGCATTCGGATTTTAGCTTGTGTGTGTCTGTATTTCATTTTGTAAAGCAACTATTTAAATATATGGAACAGAAGCCATCTAATGATATTGCTAAAGGTGTAATGATGAAAAATCACTACATTTTCAGTGCATATTTCTAGGTCATGCTGGTTATATCCATCTGATTTCTCTGCTTGAATGCTGGGCAATTGACATATCTACCCCTAATTTATAGCTCTTAATATCAAAGATCTTGTGCTGTACATTCTTGGAGTTCTTTAAGTGTAACATTTTATGGGTTTCATCATTGAATTGCAGAGCTATCCCACAATTTATTACAATTTCTTAATGAAAATGATTAATTAAGATGTGGACAACATAAAATCATAATACAAATATACCATTGTTCAGTATTCATGCTTCTGAAGCTTCCATCTTTGAGATATTTGGTTTTCAAAGATACTGAACACGGGAGAAAATTCATTCTTTTTGCTTGAAAGAAAAGTTAGCACCCTCAGCTAGTTTGATCCCACTTCTTATTGAGTTGCACAGGTTCTGAGGGATAGAGCATCTTGTCTTCATGCCATCTTGATCCACAAGATTTGTCAGTGAGGATGTAGTAAATTCTTAGGTGGTACGTAACAAGAAGTTACTAATACTTTGGTATGCATTACAGGCTTTTGGAGAAACAGTATTAAGTCTTACACATAACCAGAGGAACAGGTGCAGAATTGCCCCAAAGCTTCTCCAAGGTGCCGTAATACAAAATCCCCTACAAAGTAGTCTCTGATTCTAGCGTGGATGAAAAATCACCCAAAAGTTAATATGTGTTTCAAAGCCAAGTTTTCCGCAGTAAGGGCTGTAAAGTGTGTTAGTTCCTATGCGTTACATGTAGTTACACACAGCTTAGGCATCATTCATCAGTACATACCTCTTTATGTAGATACATACTGGTACATACTAATACGTGCTTTATTAACTACTGACGAGACTGCCAGCAATGATATAAGTTCCCATGTACCTAGGGATTTCATCCAGGTTTCTAAAGAAACATTTTGCAGAAGCTGTTGAAAACCTGAGAGTGACAAGTGGAACTAAACAACGTTCCTGGGGCAAATTGTTTCAGTAAGGCCCACCATAGTTTGGATTGAATTTGCCATTACCTCTGGATGAATCAAATATTTACATTGCAGAAATGGCAAAACAGTTGATCTTACCATTTACTCGACAAAGTGTATTAGCATTTTTGAGACCATATATTTTGTAAGTCTCAAAAAGAAAGGGACAAGCAAAAGCAAGATTCATGGTACTGATGCCAAGTTTTTCAGTCCAAAAGTACATTCAAGATAAAGGAGAGAGAGTTGCAAACTTCCTCTTTGCTTCAGAAGGTCAGTTCACCAGATTAGCTCATTCTAAACTTGTGATTAAGAATTCCAGATCTGAGAGTTAACAAGATCTGATATTAACATTTTATTTTATAGGAATGCATTATATTTTTGAAGGCAGAGAGAAAGAAAAAACAGTTTCATGTTTTAAATGTGAGATTTTTTACTTGATATAAATCAATTTTCCATTGTGTTTATTTTCTGTGAGATAGTTGTTTGTTTGTTTGTTTGTTTGTTTTGCTATGGCAAGTAGAGATGCCAAAATGTTAAGTGAATTGTGCAGACAGATACAAAGGTAGTGACAAAATCAAAACTAGCAGCAATCAGCCTCATTGCTATTCAAGTAGTAGTCCATGGCTTGACTCATTTATAGTGGTCATCTTTATTCCAGTTGGACAGGAAAAGTGAATGTATCAATACACAAAGCTTATGGCTGTGAAAATTAGAGGCTGTTAGAACTTGAAGATGAAATTTACAAAAATAAGCAGTTGACACTTCAGCATCATAATGATTGCAAATTAGGGGTGAAAGATTTATCAGATTTAAAATTGACTGTATAGTCATTGATTAATTTTAAAGTTACCATAATAATTCGCATCTCTTTTATGAGGGCATAACCAGGTGGGATAGATGATGGCAGAGTGGTGGATGTGGTCTATCTTGACTTGAGTAAGGCATTTGACACAGTCTGCTACAGCCTCCTTGCAGCCAAACTGAGGACTAGATGACTGGGTAGTGAGGTGGATGGTGAATTGGCTGCAGGATAGAAGTCAGAGCTGGACAATAGGACAGAGTTTAGTTGGAGGACTGTATCTAGTGAGGTGCCCCGGGAGTTGATGCTGGGGCCAGTCCTGTTCAATCTATTTATTAATGACTTGGATGAGGGATTAGGGTGCACTGTCAGCAAGTTTGCTGATGACACAAAGTTGGCTGGTGTCACCGATACCCCTGATGGCTGTGCTATCATTCAGCAAGACCTGGACAGGCTGGAGAGCTGGGCAGTGAGAAACGTAATGAAGTATAACATGGGTAAGTGTAGAGTCTTGCATCTGGGCAAGAACAACCTCAGGTAGCTGTATAGGTTGTAGACTGAGCTGTTGGAGAGCAGTGTAGAAGAAAGGGACCTGGGTGTCCTGTTGGACAGCGGGATGACTATAAGCCAGCAGTGTGACCAAGAGGACCAACAGCATCCTGGGTAGGATCAGAATGGGGATGCTTAGCAGATCAAGAGAAGTTCTTTTTCCACTCTACTCTGCTCTAGTGAGACCACATATGGAGTATTGTGTCCAGTTCTGGGACCTTCAGTTCAAGAAGGACACAGAGCTGCTGGGGGGAGTCCAGTGTAGAGCAATGAGGATGATCAAGGAAGTAGAACACCTTCCAGATGAGGAGAGTCTGAGGAAGCTGGGTCTCTTGAGCTTGGAGAAGAGGAGACTGAGGGGTGATCTCATTAATGTCTATAAATATATGAGGGGTTGGTGTCAGGATGATGGAGCTAGGCTCTTCTCAATGTCATCTAGTGACAGAATGAAGCGCAAAGGGTATAAGCTGGAACATAGGAGGTTCTGTATAAATATGAGAAGGAACTTCTTCCCAGTGAGGGTGACGGAGCACCGAAACAGGCTGCCCAGGAAGGCGGTGGAATGTACTTCTCTGGAGATATTTAAGCCCCGCCTGGATATGTTCCTGTACGACTTGGTCTATGTGATCCTGCTGTGGCAGGGGGATTGGACTAAATCATTTTTTGAGGTCCCTCCTTATCCCTAATCATTTTATGATTCTATGATTCTATCATGGCAGCCATTATATGGACCATGATGTTCCATTGATTCAGCTGTGATACAAAGTACCACATTATAAATAATCTAATTTCTTGATCCATGAAGGTTGCTTGCCACAGTGCCAGAAAGGTGATTGCCAAGAGATAGCATAAATGAATAATGCCATACGATCATCAAGACTGGAGAAAACCTTAAACTGATCATGTCCAACCCCTAACCACTAAACCATCTCCCATGTCTGCCCATTTGTTGAATCCCTCCGTGGGTGGTACCTCCACCTGCTTTTCCAAGGCCTCCCTACTCGTTCTGGGAAGAGGTTTTTCCTAAGATCCAATCTGAACCTCCCCTGGCACAACCTGACCCCATTTCCTCTTGTCATCTTGTCATCCTGATAAACCATTGTCTTAGTACACCAATCCTTGTGCAGAAAGCTGCAGGGAATCAATGAGCAAGGAGGTGCCTAAAGCTATATAGGAATATCAGGGGTAAAAGTTCAACAATATAGGATGAAACTTTAATGATGCTGAAATCCTAATAGAAAAACACAGAAGCAAAACAATACAAAAGGAGATGATATGTATACTGAGAACTGATCGTTAAGTGCTTTGAAAAGTGAAAACAAATAGCATATATTTGATCTGGTAGCAAAATAGCTGCCAAGATAGAGAAAACAAGGTATGACACACGTAAATCAAGACATAGGGAAATTGTATTTGAAGCAGGAAGAACAGAATGAGCGAAAACTATACCAGTAGATAAATTACAACCAAAAATTAAACTATGAAATGTAATGATAAGAGCAATAGTAAAGGCTCATGTCCTGTTATTAAAAAGTAGTTGGACATGAAATGAGAATCAAGATAACATAATGCAAGTTGCCACGTATTCCTTCACTCTCAGTGACAGAATATTTTCCAGCACTTCCACAGCCGAAAAACTAATTTATTCTTTTGTTATGCAAAATTTCAATTTTATTTATAGTAAAACTGTGTGGAACAGTTTGGGAAAGAATCATCAAAATATAATTTGGTGATAAAGTATGTTAAAATTGCAAAATGTTGAGCTGAGATGACTTAACAGAAGGAACATCTTGACAGTGAATGTGACAGAGCACTGGAACAGGCTGCTTAGGGAGGTTGTGGAGTCTCCTTCACTGGAGAGGTTTAAGACCCGCCTGGATGTGTTCCTGTGTGTCTTGGTGTTGGTGATCCTGCTGTTGTGGGTGGATTGGACTAGATGATCTTTCAAGGTCCCTTCCTATCCCTAATGATTTTTTTTTTTTTTTTAATAGGAAATTCTTGGGCTCAAAGAATGGTGTTTTTTTTATTTTTTCACTTGGAAGTTTACAAGGAATCCTAACAGATACTGATGTAAATATTTTGGTGAAATTTTAGGAGAACTGAGAACACATGAGCAATGTTTCAGATATTTTATTTTCACTACTGTGTGCTCAAATGCATATATAATGGTTTGAAGTAGCTGTAATAAAGGTCAGTAGGGCAGATTATGACATTTTTTGTTATGAACAAATGTGGATAAGATTCAGCTCTCTAGAAAATACTTAAATTTGAAAGCCCTGAGGATATGTCACAAGGCAAAACTTCCTTGTTCTCTTCTTCCATACTAAATGTAGGGGTCTGTACACTGGAGTATGAAATACAGAATGACTCAAATGATCTCCACGAAGCTGTGGTCTTATTCTGGTAAAAGAACATGCATGTTGCGTTTGTATCTTGTGTCCAGATCTGACTGAACCATGCTCAGCACTGTATTATACATAGTGAACTGCAACGTCTGTGTGCAACTCTGGTACTGAGCTTGCTAGTACAGCTTAGACTGGCTTTATGGAGGAAAAACCCCAATGTTTCTTAACAAATGACCTATTGTAGTGTTGAAAATTAAAGCTGACCCATGGATGAATCCCACAACCAGGTGAACAGACCAAGGCTGGCCAGGCACTTCTCCCCATAGCTAAGGGCAAGACTGCATTTGCCTCTAAGAAAAACCTTTAGCTCGGCTGCTGGCTATAACCTGGTATGTACACTTTCAGGCTGTGATTAAGCCTGTAGTAACCTGTAAGATCTGAAAGCAGAAGTTGCTTTATAAGACAGTGAAATGTGTTTCAGGATACACAGAATTCTTGCCCCTGTGTCTGCTTTACAGCTAGTTATTGTCTCTGGCATTATTATTACTTCACCTGCACTTAAGAAAATCTTTACTGATATTTATTTTATCATATTTAAATTGGACTACATTTTTCACCAAACTGTTGGAGTAATTTGGCACAAAATACTTGGAAGTTCATCTCTGATGACTGTGCAAGCTATGTATATCTTTTTTGTTGGTTTTTTGAGGTCTTATCTTGGAACTAAGTCTAATGATAACAAATTAATACTTGTTAATATTCTCACCAATGCCTCTCTGTGTAGAATAAGCTATCCCATTGCACTCAGCAGAAAGCTGATTTTTAAAATTCTTAAATGCTCTGCTAGCTTTGAAGAAAAAACAAACCAGTTCTATTCAGCAACATTTATTACCACTTGAAAACCAACTACTTGATTAGTGTCAATAGAGTTTCACTGGGGTTTTCTTGGTGGCTTTTTTCCTGTATTCTCTTTTTCCTTTTCTCCCATTTTACTCAAGCGGTCATTCTTCGACAAAGATAAATATTTTCTTCCAGAAGCTGATGACACTGGAATTCTGTTATGGTGGCTCTGGGTATAACAGTTTAAAAGATACCTGAGGAACTTATAATTGTAAAAGCAAGCAGAAAGAAACCAGTATGAAGGGATGGAAAACCGGTGTTGAAAAAAATCTGAGATGACATCTTTTCTCATCATCGCTACCAGCACTGTGTTGTCTGTTAACTGGAGAAGTCTTAAAGCCCTGGCAGTAGTACTAATTTAATCCAGTAGTAATTTATGTGTCACTCAAGAAGGAGTCATTTTTTAACAAGAATCAATTATTCTGATTATATAATTGAATGACAGAATTCATTACTGGCAAATGTCAGCTGTGAGGAAAGATTTGCTCTGAATGTGTTTCTACTATGGAGTAGCAGATTAGTGGAGCATAAGTCACTGAAGAAACCGTCTTGGAAACTATGGATGGAATAGACTCAGTAGGCTGTGTAATCCATCCCCGTCAGAGTATGATTGTTCCTCATAATGTATTTAGTATTGCCAGTGCAATTTCAAATGACTCAGATCATGAGTATTTAGCTGCTTTTATAGGAAATAAATGAAATGACACTAAAATGATCACAGGTGATTACTGGCTTCTAGAATCATGTCAAGTGCCAGATAAGTTTCAAATATTCTATATAGTAAACTCTGTATCAAAAGGACAGAGAAATATTTCCAAAAATATTCAGAAAGTCCAAGATTTTACATCCAATCTAGAGTCAAAGAAGCATCTGTCTACCTAAAGTGGCAATCCTTACTGATTACAGAAACGAAATAGTTAAATTCTGCATAACCTTTCCCTTATTTACATGGATCACACAACATTTTGGCTACTAGTCATCCCTAAATTAATTTAGTCAGGTTACTAGCACAACAGTCAGGTGACTTAAATTGTATAAGGCAATACATATTGCTCAGTTTAAGACTTGTTCTCCATATCCCCAAAATAAACTAAAAGGATTTGAACGGCAGCCCCAGTGGCCTAATGGATAAGGCATTGGCCTTCTAAGCCAGGGATTGTGGATAGAAGTCCTATCTGGGGTAGACTTCTTAGGGTTGGTGCTGTGGCTCAGCAGCTTAAAGCACCTATCTAGAAAACGTGAAATCATGAGTTTGAATCCTAGCAGTGCTTGCTGGGCTCTGATCTCTCTTGTTTCTCTCAGCCTCTACATAGTAATCCACAGGAGCAGGGTCTATGGGAACAGATGTCCATAAGTTTTTTGCATCTTTCACACCTTTTAATACACAGCATCACATATAGTTAAGTGCCCAAGGAAAATTAATGGTAATTAGACATTCCATAACTTCTGCTATCTATGAAATTAGAAATATGAACTAGTAGTTAGGTTGGTTAACCATAACTAAGATGGGCAGCAGCTGTCTAAACCATTAATCAGGTCCAACTTTTTTTTTTTTATACAATCTCATCTAGAATGTGTAGAGAACAGAAACACATATACTCTTGTTGCTTGGTGTACTCCTACAAAAACAGTACCTTCTTTAAAATTCGATGTATGTATTTCTGAGCAGTTCAGAGATTATGGAAAATATTACAATATTGGCTAAATTGTGTCTAAATTTTAGCTTTATGTTATTCCATCTCCTTTTAGTTTAAGATGTATCAGTGGTTCAAGATTTATGCAATTTTTCACTAATAAAAAATTAATAGTATTACTCTGGACCAACAGAGGAGGAGAAAATAATAGATTTAGTTTGTCAAGCATTGTAGACACGGATTTGTAGGTTCTGTGTTTTTTGGGTTTTTTTTTAAGAAGGAGATTGATTCTGGAGAATATATTATCTTTTCCAGCACAATGGTTATAGAGTAGGAGTTTTGGGTGTATAAATTAAAAACTAACTAACTGAAAATAAATTCTCAGAGTCGATATGCAGGATATAGATCTTGCAATTGCTGGTTTTGGTTTTTGATCCTTCAATAAAACATTCCTTCAGAAGAAAGTAAGAGTATATAAATGTGTATTTCTAAATGGGTAATTTATAAGTTTGCCATTACCTTTTAGTTTGCATGGGAAAATATGGAAATATGGAGTGCAGGGAATATTCAAATATTACCATAATTTGAAGAAAAACAAAGCCCAAAGTACGAAGAAAATGTTACATAAAATTTCTAGATCCATACAGTTTAAAAAAAAATTAAAGTGTTTTCCATTATGTTTTTTAAACTCATAAACAGAATATGGCTTTGTAGAAACATTAAGTACACTCTTCCATATCAACGCAAATAAAATAAACCAATCTAATTGTACAGCAATCTTTGTTTTGAAAGGAAATTGTAGAAATAGTTCCTGTTGCTTTGTACAAGGACTGCCATAGACACTTTACTGGACCAGGCTAACAGACAGTCTAGTGCAGCACCCAGTCTCAAACTGAACATGTCTATTTGAAGATTTTAATTCTGATCAGGAGTGCATTTTGAAATCAATCAAGCACTCTGCTTTGGTTCATACCACACCATAATCTCAAAGAACTCCCATAGAACTTGACAAAATGAAGTTTTAACTGGGAGATGGATTTAGAGAGGCCAATAATGCATGCCAACACTAACAAAAACCCACTCCTTTGGGACCAGAATAAAACAAGTACACAGGAAAATCTTGAATATATACATCCATGCATATACTGGATCCTTAGTTTTACTGTAGTATGATCCTCCAGGAGCCAACTCAAAATTTTAGATGTAGATGGAATAACTTGTTCTAAAATTTAGCTATCAAGAAACAATACACATGGAGAACTCTTTCCCTAGGTGTCTTTTGAATGAATAGGCTTCTCCTATCAAATTTCAGTGCACTGTGGTTAAGTTAATTATAAGACTACTATTAGCATGATATCCCTTTTCCCTCGAGAGGGAGTATCTACACTTATTTTTCTTTCTTTCTTTCCCACTAAAATTCTTTTGAAGAAGCCTTAGAGTGTAATTACTGTATGCCTGAAACAATATAAACTGCTAGTGTAACAATCATTCCATCTTTTTATCATGAGTAATTTAAATAGCAGAATCATGGAATGCATTGGGTTGGAAGGGACTTCTAAAGGCCATCTAGTCCAGCCCCCCTACAAAAAGCAGGGCCATCACTCACCAGACCAGATTGCCCAGAGTCCTATTCAGCCTGACCTTGAATGTTTTGAGGGATGGAGCCTCCATAACCCCTCTAGGCAGCCTATTCCAGGGATATACCACTCTCAGGTTAAAGAACTTTTCCTGGTGTCCTGCTGCAATTTACGCTTATCCAGCATAAAAAGAAAACTGCTGCCAGGAAAAAGTCCATGCTAGAGGCTGTTAATCTTTCATCCTCTGTGATGCTTACTTAGGAAGGAAAGATTTCTCAAGACAGCCTCATCTCTGAGACCTTTATTCTTCTTTTTCAATTATGCTGTATAGTTTCATATAGCTTCAAAGTGCTGCAGATTCTACAAGACACACAACTCGTAGGCAAGTATTACACCAATAGCTTTGAGTGAGCATATGAGATGCAGAATCCTTTGCAGCTTGGTCAAATATAGAAAGATAATGACTCTGCGTTAATAGGCAGGCTATAGCACGCTTAGAAAAATCACAAACATTCCATTTCTATTATTTTTAACCCACTAAGTAATTGCAGTCCCTCAGAGGGATAGAAGCTGCTTTGAGCAAATCATGATCATCCTCACAACTGAGAGATGATCACTGTTCATTTCTGTCAAATCAGACTTGACCTAATCAGTTGTGTTGGGTTCAAGACCACAATTTAAAATAAAAGAAAAGAAAACAGTGAGGTCTTGATGGCATAGAATCATTAGGGATTGGAAGGGACCTCGAAAGATCGTCTAGTCCAATCCCCCGACACAGCAGGATCACCAGGTCACATAGGAACACATCCAGGCGGGTTTTAAACATCTCCAGTGATGGACACTCCACAACCTCTCTGGGCAGCCTGTTCCAGTGCTCTGTCACCCTCACCGGGAAGAAGTTCCTTCTCAGGTTGATGTGGAATCTTCTATGTTCCAGCTTACACGCATTGCCCCTTGTCCTATCACTAGATGACATTGAGAAGAGCCCAGGTCCATCCTCCTGACACCCACCCATGACATATTTGTAGACATTAATGAGGTCACCCTTCGGTCTCCTCCAAGCTAAAGAGACCCAGCTCCCTCAGCCTCTCCTCATCTGGGAGGTGTTCCACCTCCTTAATCATCCCCACTGCCCTACGCTGAACTCTCTCCAGCAGCTTCGCATCCCTCTTGAACTGAGGGACCCAGAAGTGGACACAATACTCCAGGGATATTTATCTCGGATAAATTTGCCAGACAATTGATAGCTTAGGGAAACTGGAAAAGAGTTTATTAATTCTATAACTGTATACATCTTCTCCCCTCTCCCCTCTCCTCTCCCCTCCTGTCTCAGCTCCAGGAGGAAGAAAGAGGAGTCCAGCTCACCGTGATGCTGAAGGGCTGCTCCATGGGGGGTGGTGATGGTAAATCTACACCAAAGTCTTGCTTCTCCAACCCATGGCCAGGATTGCACGGCTTCAGGTCCAGGCTGGGGCGGGGAGAGCTATGCAAAGCCACTGCATCTTCTCCCAGCGGCGGTGGGACCGGGGTCCCCCAGGAGCTGCTGGAAGCTGCAGCAAGTCGCGGCTGGTGTCAGGCCAGGGCTGGCACAGTGAGGGGCCGTCCTCCTCCACCCTGCCATTTACAGGGGCAGAGCAGACCCGGCAAGCACACTCTCTCCTGTTTCCGATGGGGAAAATGGTGGTGGGAGCTGCTGGAAGCTGCAGCAAGTCGCGGCTGGTGTCAGGCCAGGGCTGGCACAGGGAGGGGCCGTCCTCCTCCACCCTGCCATTTACAGGGGCAGAGCAGACCCGGCAAGCACACTCTCTCCTGTTTCCGATGGGGAAAATGGTGGTGGGAGCTGCTGGAAGTCAAGGCCGAGCCACCTTCCCTACCCCCACCACCCGGAGAATGGGTGGGTGGGAGCTGCTGGGCTGAAAGCCCTCAGCCCAAGAGACTGAACAAAGATCCCAGTCAGCTTTTTATGGGCTGACCTAGCTATGTCCTTTTGGGGCAGGTCTTGGGACAGTGTCATCTCCCCCAGGACAGGTAACTGGGGTGAGGTGTCCTCTGAGAGGAACATAACTTTTTGTTCTTCATGAAAGCATAACTTCTGCACATCTGAAAATTCTGGTAATTTTCAAACTGCAACATCAATCTAATTATTTTTCAAGAAAAAGTGCTAAATTATTTGCGCTGAGCTTAACATGATTTCCATGGTATCAAATGGATAGTGGAAAACTTGCTGTATGCACTCAAATATGGAGTACAGGGTAAGATTTGACTGTCGTCTTAGAAATTGACGAGATGGCATAAGTAGGATGGTCTGAAACAAGCAACGTTGTCTCTGGATTCACTCTATTTATCCAGCTGGACTGAATAAAAATAAGTCATATGTGTACTATCTTTGCTAGAAATAATACTGATAAGCAAAGACATGAGTTTAGTAACATATTGTTAATATTTTCAGTTACCAGGGGAAAAAAACAATATAATTCATATGCAGAAATACTGTTTTGACAGCTTATAAATAAAGCATTTTAACTTTTTTACACAGCTGTACATTTCAAGTATAATCAAAATTAAAAGGGAGGCTAAAAAAGCATTAACTAACCTTGCATTAAGCAATGCAATTCATTTTCAGTTGAGAAAAAATGCTTCATTATATCTAAAACAGTGCTTTTTCATTTAAAATAGCACAAAACTTACAACAGAGTTCTCAAATCCTTAGTTGTTAGGTTTTATTTCACTTGGTCACATATTTCAGTTTGATGCAAAAGTAGTTGGTTTGTTTTTTGTTTCCAGAATTCTTAAACCAAACTGTAAATCCCATTAAGAGACCAGTGGAATAAGCAATTTTTTGTTAACATTGAACATGTTTCACAGAACTTTAGGGATTGCAAGGGACCTTAAAAGATCATCATCACAATCCCCCTGCAACAGCAGGATCACCTAGACCAAGTTGCACAGGAACATGGCCAGGCAGGTTTTAAATGTCTCCAGTGAAGGACACTCCACAACCTCCCTTGGCAGCTGTGGTGGGTTCAGGACCGCAATTCAATATCAAAGAAAGGAAAGCAAAGCAGTGAGGTCTCAATGGCATCTCAGATAAAATTCACCAGACAATCGATGGCTTAGGGAAACTCCAGAAAGGTTTATTAACATTAACTATATACAGAAAAGGTTATGCAAGTCAGTGCATACAAACTGTGTCATTAATGCCCTCACAGAACCTGAGAAAATAGAATGGGAAACCACTCCAGTTTGGGCCTTGGATCTACTTCCAATTTAGAGACCTGGGAAGGAAAGCATGTCAGTCCGGGATGACCTGAGTTTCCAAGCGCCCACACCTGCATCCCTCGGTGCAGC
>VXBP01009197.1:66812-82484 GCA_013400115.1 Rhinopomastus cyanomelas | reverse complement strand
GTGAGGATGACAGAGCACTGGAACAGGCTGCCCAGGGGGGTTGTGGAGTCTCCTTCTCTGGAGATGTTCAAGACCCGACTGGACGGGTTCCTGTGTGACTTGGTTTAGGTGATCCTGCTGTTGCAGGCGGATTGGACTAGATGATCTTTCGAGGTCCCTTCCGATCCGTAATGATTCTATGATTCTATGATTCTATGTTGTTCAGAGAGGTGGTTGAGTCTCCATCCCTGGAAACATTCAGTGTCAGGCTAGACAGGGTTCTGAGCAACCTGGTCTAGTTGTAGATTAAGCTGCTTACTTCACAAGGGTTGAACCAGATGATTTTTGAAGGTCAAAGCATCCTATGATTTTGTAGCTTTTTCTAGAGCCAGGAGAGTATCCATTCTAGCACTGGCTCTATAGGTTTTTACTCTTCAATCTCTTCTGGTTGGTTTTTTTAGGGTTGGGGTTTTTTTCCTATTGCTTCCAAATACCTAGTATTAGGGTCATGGAGTTTACCTGTACCAATTCTATAAAAGCACCATGTTTGTGAATGGTGTTTTTAAACGTATAATTATGGTAAATAGTCACTGCTTCTCTTGTTGCTCAGCACAATACCGTAACATGACTCACTAACTGTGAATAATTATTTTGCTATTAATGCAGATGTACAATCTTTGGCTAAGATAACTAGTTTCAGGGCATTTTTATCACTATTTTAATGCTTTGTATTTAATTTAACATCATAGAGCAAAGCTGAAAGAACCTTTGGGAGCAGCTAGGAAAAAGGTTTAAATAAATATTTAGTGGCACATTTTGTCTTAATTTTCTTAACGTTGTTCCTCCTCCAAATTCAGCTCAATTAATTTGAGTCATACTCAACAGATGAATTCACAGATAGTTCTGGACGCTAAGGCAACAGAGGGTAGGATACTAAAAATACAGATTGTTTAAGGACAGCACTTTAAAGATATTTTTAGAAGAAGCCTTTAAGTAAGGATCTGTTTTTTATAGGTGAGTAACCCCAATTATTTTGACTTAGTGAAGAGATTTCAAAGACAATCTGGGCCTCTTTATTAATTTATATATGAAGTTGCAGAAAAAGTGGCAGATTTTTAAAAATAACATTTCTAATTATCTTAAATTGAAGAAACCAACTATAGACCTGGGAACACAGACAGATGTTTTGACTCCTAATTGTGTGGTTTAACCATCATCGCTTTGCTAATACTTAGAAACTGGCACAAAATTTAAGTTGTATTCAGTAGCAATCTGGGTAAGTGTTCAGATTTATCAACACTGGCAGCTAAATTATTATTGGGAGATCAGACTGTACTTGCTTTATCTTGCTGCCATTTAAAGTCTGTTAAAATATGACAGTTAACATGACCCTTCATGTTTGTCATTTTGATTTGCCCAACACAAAAACTGCAGTTTTATTTGCAAGAAATATTGTAAGTAGATCTAAGGAGATGACTCAGAAAGTTGAAAGAGGTCTGTAGCTTTCATTTCACATCTACATTTTATTTTCTTCTTCCAGTCTTCCAAGCAGACTATTGTCTGTTTTGTGAGATTTTCCTATTTTAATACACTGGTATTCAAATGTAACAGTTAATTCACTCTTACAGTCTAAACTACAGACCATTAGTGTCATGATGAAGATTATACAACTTCCAATTGTCACTCTAAATACACTGTAATATATACAACTAATTAACTTTCAATTTTGTAGGTCTGTTTTTAAGAAATCAATTTTTATAATATTTTTCTTTTCCTTTTTTTTTTTTTCATGCTGTAACTAGAAGCATTCTAAGGTCAGAATATTCAGTCCTTCAGGTATTAATTTTTTCATTTATTGTATCTACACATCAAACCTCACTTTGAATGCCTTCATTTACAAAAGCACTTGGAAATGCTTTCATGTATCTTACCATACATGTAATAAACTTTTCTATCTCCTTTAGTTCTTGACTGAACTCAGTGAGGCACCAACTTGGCAAAGAGAAGCATGAAAAGTTCACCAAGTTCTCATCTATTGATCATACAATTATATCAACATCTGGGAAATATCAATATATTTTCTTTGAAAATTAATTTCAGTCAGACAGCTCACCTCGTTTTGTAAAATTCTGTCACTGAAGACTGTTTTATCTTGTTGCATGACCTGTAATTTTAAATGCCTTTTACCAAAATAGAGTTTTGTTTTAGTCGTTTCTCTGTTAGCATGTGTCTGGTCTATCATTTTTCCTTTGAAACTCTGGATCCAAACATAGCTCGTGTTCCATCTGCTGTTATAGAAACCAATTTCATCATCATTATTTTGTGTTTAATAACATGTTTGAACTCAATGTAATTATCTTTCTCTCTTGATTGTTCTTCATTTGTACCCTTAAAATATCTGTTTACATAGCTCACATGAGCTATCCTACATGCAAATATTCCCATTTAAACCAATGATACACACATCATTAAATGCTTTTTAATCATAACCAAGTATAAACTTTAATTTTTCTCTAAGAATATATGCACTACATAGCTTATTATTTACGCAGTCTGTTGCTTCTCTGGGTTATTTTTGAGAGAAACTACCATCATCTTCTTTTGAAGAAAACTGTCACCGTAAATACAGCAGAAGTATTGAGTCTTGAAAGATGCTTCAGTAGTGATTTTTCTTAGGATGTTTAAGAGAAAGAGCATCTTTTTCTTTTGGAGATCGTATAGTCTTTTTTTGAGGAATATTATTTTGGAAGAAAGTCTCATCTGATTTTCTACACATTACAATGACGTTAGGCTTTACCTTAACATTTACCGTTTTTTATTTGCCTTGCCTTTCCTCATTAGTAGGGTAAAGTAGGCATTTATATTTTGAGCAGTAGTTTTCGAACTCATATTCCAGCTTTCCTTCAAAACAGCACATATATTTACTGTTTGAGTGCTGAATCACAACTGTATGTTCTTTGATTAAACCAAAAGTGATGTTGGCTCTCAGGTGTTTGTACATTTTATGCACTTTTCCCTTTTTTATCTTCCTCCTTGGATATTCTAATCCCATTCTTTTGCTGACTACTGAGCTGCTTCCAACTGAGATGATTTTTCTAAGCCACATGTAAGAACTTCCTTACTTTTCTTGTCTAATGAATTAATTCCCTGGAAAAACATGATAAAAGCAAGCATGCCAGGTGTTTTCATAGTTTTTTCTTCTTCATTATTTCTTACAGTGAACAGATAATCATTCCAAACTTTTCAAACTACAGCAGTAATGGTCAGTTATAGTCTTCAAATTAGCCACTTTGCAGGGAGGTACTTGTAAAAGAAGTAAAGGATTAATGCTGTGTTAATCAACATAACAATAAACATTTTAGTATCACAGAGAGGATTCCTATCTCAACGTTTCTTACTGATTCTCAGTGATGCAATTGCACTTTATCTCACTTATACATCTGAGAATATATCAAGTTTTAGTTTGGCACTTTCACTATGTTCTTATCTGGAGTGGGATTCACCACATCCAGCTTCATCCTATGAAAGTTGAAGTTATTGTACCCTTAAAAAACGTACTTCTGTCCAGAAGGGAAGAAAAAAACCAAACAAAAACAAACCTACGCTTTATTGGTTTCTGACAATCGTATCAAAATCCAGCTTTGGATTTTTATCACACTGTATCTTACTTCCTTTCTTGTCCCTCTTTGAACAATTATTTTTTACCGAAGGATTGTGGAAAACTAGTTAAAAGTCCCCAAAACAATTTGATTAAGTCCAGAAAGGCCACTTGTAATTGCGAGTGATTATTATCTTGATTGTCAAATTCTCAATTGTATTATACTCTCTACACGAAGTAACATCTGCGTTGGGGAGTCTGAGATTTCAGAAAGGCATATAAACATAATTATCAGCAGCATTTGAACCAGATCCAGAGTTGAGGTTTCCTGTGACCCAATAGAAGGCACAGAGCTCACTCTGCTATTTCTGCCTGATATCAGTCCAAAGCACTTGGCTACTGCTGCTTCTGGTTAAGTTTGGCTGCAGTGCATGGCAGCTGCTCTTGCCCAATCAAGAAATGGATGGCCATGGATACCATCAGCTGTCAGGATTGCCTTTTTGTTCTGTGGTAGGCAGACCTTAAGCAGCATTTGGGTACTGATGTTTCATTTTCTGTCTGAACAAACAGTCCCTGCCTTCTGCAGGGAAAGACACTGAGCCAAATAGGAAGAGTCTCTGAGTTAATGCTGCACAGAGGACACACATAGTTAGGCAAGACAGAACGTCTACTGTCTTAAACTCCAGTCACTCCAGTTGGTGAAGGCAGCTTTTCTGTGTTTAGATCTACTCACTTCTGTCAAGACTGGAGCTCATTCTCATTATGTGGACAACCAAACCTTTGTACACCTGAAAACATGGAACATATGTGCATAAATATTCACTTTCTGATTTTACGCATGTATTCACACACTTACAAATGTGAATTACATAGGACTTGGAGGTCTATGTTCCTTTTATATCTGAGTCATAATAGCATTGATTTAGAGAGGAGGAATGGATACATTCAGTCTTGGACAGTTCTATCACAGTAGAAATAAAACTTAGATAACTGTACACAACATTCTTATTTAAATGTTCAAAAGTGTTTAATTTTACTGGCAAAAATCCTGCTCTCAATTACATAAATGGAAAGCAAATAAATTTTAATAAGTTGAAATGTAAAGACCTGATCCATCTCTGGAATAAATGCTAGTCTTATCACTGGCTCAAAGACAAATTTTAGCAAAGTAGATGTTAGGAAGCAAAAGACATAGCAGCTTTACAAAGTTGGACCTTGCTGTGATCCCTTAGAGCAACTGATCATGGATTTGTAAAATTTTCAGAATTTCTTTGCAAAGGTATACTTCATGTATGGAAAACCTCACACCATTTTACTAGTTTCACAAGAAAATTATATCCATGTTTTCTTGCAAGTAGATGAAGTACAGTGAATTTGTTTCTCTCATATAAGAATGAAGATCTCTGCTTTCTATTTTTTAAAGAAATATAATTATGCTTTTTGAAATGATAACTCGCAATGTTAATGGTTTTTTTGATGTTTGACAGGAATATCAGAGGTAATAAAATAGTTATATGTTTTAAATTTCTGTCATTTTCTGGAAAAAATCAATTTTATATTCCAAATCATTGAAACTTGCTTTTAGAAAACAAATGGATGTAGTTTGTTATTATGTACATGTATGTGTGTGTATGCAGGAAACTAGAGGAATGGTGTACTAACTGAATTCAGTGTGACACACTACTATCCAAAGAATCTTTCTTGTTTGATAATGAATGTCAGGCGTATTAACGTCTTTGGATTCCTAGGGGCTATAATAAACATAAGCAGCTTGTGCTGAGGCAATTCATACTAACATTACATTCACTAAACACAGTGTCAAATGCATGTTGCATAACAACATTTTGTCACAATGAGAAACATGTGTGCCCTCTTTGTGAACCTGGAAAGGAATTTGGAATGAAGACATCTTAAATCAGGTATATCTACATACCATAGCTTGTCAATTCAACATTTCAATAATGTTTATATATATCTTATCTCCTTGAACTGCTCTCCTGTTAGATGAAAAATAGTAAGTTTACTGCACTTTCAAGGGAACAGGGTCTTCCACACAGTATACAACCGAACTACTGGCTTCATCAATGGTGAAAAGCAAATGTTATCCCTAGCTTCTATTTAATCCCTGTATCTCCCAAAATAATTTTCTTCTGATGCAATTTTGCAAAAGGCCCCCAATCTTTCTATAAATACACAACACAGGAATGAGGTTTAAACTGGAAATTGCAGGGGTTTGAACTATTTCAATATATGTCCCTATATTTATATGCCTAGTTAGGAATTTAAGATTCTAATTTAAAACACTTGTCATTCACCTTCTTGTGTCACAATGACTTTCAGAATAATAGAATACCACAGATACTCTGATTTGCATTAAATATATAAAAGGCAATAATAATATTCCAAAAGTCATTTCAAGTTTCTAGTTCTCTCAACGTGTTTATCAATCTTCCATTAGCCATCATTAAGATCTAAATAAGTATCTAAGAGTTGTCTGACAACTATTCAGCTATCATTAATCTATTTCTGTGTTTAATTCTAATGTATTGCTGTTGTTCCTTTTACATCTTGGTTGGTCCCCAAACTGCACCTGAGCTGTTCCCATATGTCTCATCCTGGGATGAGCACTGTTTGAAAGCTGGCTGGACAGGTAGAAGATTTTATTTCCTGAGTACCTTTAGGATAATTTATCACCTAAAAATATTTAAAAAGAAAAGCAGCACTGGAATAAGACTCCAAGTAGATAAACTTTCATATTTCTGTGCTTGCAGGTCAACTCTGTGCTGAGCTGCATCAAAAGAAGTGTGGCCAGCAGGTCAAGGGATGTGATTCTGCCTCTCTGCTCTAGTGAGATCCTATCTGGACTACTGTGTGCAATTCTGGAGCTCCCAACACAAGGACATCAAACGGTTTTATCAGGTCCAGAGGAGGGCCACATAGATGGTCAGATGGATGGAGCACCTCTTCTATGGGGACAGCTGCAAGAGCTGGGGCTATTCAGGCTAGAGAAGAGGAAGCTCCAGGGAGACCTTACAGCAGCCTTCCAGTACCTGAAGTAAGCCTATGAGAAATCTTGAGAAGGGCTTTTTACAAGAGTTTGTGGTTTTAGGTCATGGGAAAATGGCTTTAAGCTGTTAGAGTGTAGATTTACACTAGATATTAGGAAGAAATTCTTTACAGTGAGGGTGGTGAGGCACTGGAACAAGTCACCCAGAGAGGTGATGGATGCCCTGGAAGTGTTCAAGGCTGGAAAAGATGGGACTCTGGGTGACCTGGTCTAGTGAGAGCCATCCATGCCTAGGGCAGGGGGATTATAACTAGATGATCTCTGAGTTCCCTTTAAACCTAAGCCATTCTGTAATTCTATGATATATATATTTAGAAAGTGTTTACTTTTTCAATACAGATGTACCTTAAGCTGATAAGAAGACAGCTTCCACATCTTGAATTTGAGCTATAATGTAGCTCATTACATTAACATAAAGAACTCAGGAAATACATTTTTTAAGTGTATTCAACCATGGCTACAAATTCGATAGTGCCTACCCCACAGATGATCCTTTATTCAAGAAAGTTTTGAAGGGACTATCTTCAATGAAATGAAGTTCCTAAATAGATGCACACTCTTCTGCATCCCAGTATGCAAAAGTGCAAAAGAACTATATTTCGAGGTCTCATCAGCAATCTGTATATTTTAGTTCATGTTTTGTAGATGTAAGAGGTGGGTTAAGGAAAACATATTTAATGATTTAGGATTCAAGAGGCTACTTCATTATAGCGCTTAAATATGTTTAATTTCCAAGATTTTGAAATCAAATATACAGAAGTACAGAAAATAATTTGAAAATGTTTAGTGAAATTTAAGATTTATGGTTTACAGTAAATCAGTAAGTCACATATGTATGATTAACTCAAAGAATAACATTGAAGTCAATAGAATAGAATCTGCTCTAGTAAGGAGGTTGGACTAGATGATGTCCTAGAGAGGGCATGGTAGGCTTGCTTTGCTCCCATAGATGTAGGAGTGGAGAGCACTGGCCCCACCACAGGGTCTCAAGCCTGGCCAGCCCAGCCTGTCCCTGACACCAGTGCCAGATCCTGGCTTCAACCCAGCCCAGCTCCGGGCTGGCACTGCAGGCTGGAGAAGCAAGAACTTAGTGCCGATTTTCTCCCCTCACGGAGCAGCCATTCAGCAACCCATTGTGAGCTGAAGGATTCTTCCCTTTTCCCCATGTAGCTGAGGCAGGAGGAGAAGGGAGATATGAAGGTCATGGAACACTCTTGGCCACATTTGTGGAGTTGGGGAGGCCCATGCGACCAGTCTCTATCTAAAATGCCGCACGTGGCTGAGGCCATACGGCCATTGCCACCATCTTAGAAAACACAGATCAACAAAAATCATAGAATCATTATGGATTGGAAGTGACTTCGAAAGATCATCTAGTCCAATCTCCCTACCACAGCAGGATCACACAGACCAAAACCAAGTGGGTTTTAAAGGTCTCCAGAGAAGGAGACTCCACAACAACCACGGGCAGCCTGTTCCAGAGCTCAGTCACACTAACTGTGAAGAAGATCCTTCTCATATTGATGTGGAACCTCCTATGTTCCAGCTTACAACCATTGACCCTCCTCCTATCACTAGATGACACCCACCCTTCAAATATTTATTGATGAGGTCACCCCTCAGTCTCCTCCAAGCTAACGAGACCAAGCAGCCTAAGCCTCTCCTCATCAGGAAGGTGCTCCACCTCCTTCATCAACCTCATTACCCTATGCTGGACTCTCTCCAGAAGCTCCACATCCCTCTTGAACTGAGGAGCCCAGAACTGGACACAACACTCCAGATGTGGTCTCACCAGAACACAGCAAATGGGGAGAAGAACCTCTCTTGATCTGCTAACCACCCCTCTTCTGATCCACCCCAGGATGCTGTTGGCCCTCTTGGCCAAAAGAACACATTAATGGCTCATAGTCATCCTGCTGTCTACCAGGACCCCCACTTCCCTTGAATATTAACTAGTTTCCAACAGGTCAATCCCCAGCCTATATTTGTACCTGGGGTTGTTCTTGCCCATATGCAAGACTCTACACTACCCTTGTTATACCTCATTAAATTTTTCTCAACCCAGCTCTCCAGCCTGTCCAGGTCTTGCTGAATGGCAGCACAGTCTGCAGGGGTGTCGGCAACACCACCCAGCTTTGTGTCATCAGCAAACTTGCTGACAGTGCATGCCAATCCTTCACCCAAGTCATCAATGAATAGATTGAACAGGACTGGTCCCAACACCGACCCCTGGGGCTCTCCACTAGATACAGGCCTCCAACTAGACTCTGTCCCATTGACCACCACTCTCTGACTTCCACCCTGTAGCCAGTTCACAAGATCCACCTTATTACCCAATCATCTAGACCACACTGCCTCAGTATGACTGCGAGGATGCCGTGAGACACTATATCAAATGCATTACTCAGGTCAAGATAGACCACATCCACTGCTCTGCCACATGGTTATACCCTCATAAAAGACTATCAGGTTGGTCAAGCATGACTTTCCCTTTGTGAAGCCATGCTGACTGTCCCTAATGACCTTGATGTGCCTGGAGATGGCCTCTAGGACAAATTGTTCCATCACCTTTCCTGGGATGGAGGTGAGGATGACCAGTCTATAGTTACCTGGGTCTTCCTTCTTTCCTTTTTTGAAGATTGGAGTAACATTCGCTACCCTTCTATCCATTGGCACCTCTCCTGATCCCCATGACTTAGCAAAGATGATGGAGAGTGGCTTAGCAATGTCTTCCACCATCTCCTTTAGTACACACAGGTGCATCCCATCTGAGCCCATGGATTTGTGTACATCGATCTTGCTCAACTTATCCCTAACCCAGTCCTCATCAACCAAGGAAGGCTCCTCTCTTGCCTCCACTCCCTGTGGAGTCTCATCAGTCTGGGGCTCGATACTGAGACAGAGGCAAAGAAAGAGTTGAGTATCTCTGCATTCTCTGTATCCTCTGTCTCCAGGGCACCCATCTCATTCAGCAGGGGGCCTACGTTGCCTCTAGTTTAAGTTTTACCTGCAATGTATCTGAAGAAGCCCTTTCTGTTGCCTTTGACCTTTCTTGCAAGATTTAATTCCAAGGAGGCCTTGGCTTTTCTAATTACATCTTTAAAATCCTCTCACCAGAGCCTTATAATCACCCCAAGTGGCCAGCATCTTCTTCCGTGAGCTGTAGGCTTTCTTCTTCTTCAATTTGCCTAGCACCTCCCTGTTTGACCACACAGGTCTTCTGGCTCCCTTCCTTGACTTATTTCTTGTTGGAATGCTCTTTTCCTGTGGTGCAAGAAAGTGGTGTTTGAAAGTTAACCAGCTATCCTGAGCTCTTTTACCTGCCAGTACCCTGTCCCATGGGATTTCCCTTAGCAATTACATGAAAAGGCCAAAATTGGCCCTCCTGAAGTCCAGGGTTGTGGTTCTGCTAACTATTCTGTCCCTACCACATGAGACCCTGAACTCCACCATCTCATGGTCACTGCACCCAAGGCTGTCCTCAACCTTCACTGCTTCAACCAGACCTGCACTGTTGGTGAGGACAAGGCCCAGCAGTGCTCCTCTCTTAGTGGGCTCTTCCAACATCTGCATCAGGAAATTTTCACCAATGCACTGAAGCAACATCCTGCACTGTGGCTGGCTGGCTGAGTGGGTCTTCCAGCAAATATCTGGGTAATTAATATCTCCCATGAGAACCAGGGCTTGTAGCAGTAAGGCTGCTGTCAGCTGCTTGTAGAAGACCTCATCAACTTCCTCACTCTGATATGAAGGTCTGTAATAGACACCCACAACAGTGTCACCCATGCCCGCCTGCCCCTTAATCCTCACCCACAAACTCTCAACTCTCTCCTCTGCTGCCCTTGGACAGAACTGACTACATTCCAGTTGTTCTCTCACATAGAGAGCAACTCCTCCACCCCGTCTTCCTGACCTGTCCCTTCTAAAAAGGACATAGCCATCCATGACCACATTCCAGTCATGCGAGCTGTCCCACCAAGTCTCCGTGACCACCACCAAATCATAATCACCTGACTGGACACAGATTTCTAACTCCTCTTGCTTATTCCCTATGCTGCGTGCATTGGTGCACAGGCATTTCAGGAAGCGAGCTGAGCGCTCTGATTTCACCCTTGGACAGCGAGAAGTCACCTGTTTTTCCTTAAGACCAGAGCTCTGCCTCTCTGTTGTTGCTCGCCCATCAACTATCCCAGTCCTCTGAATGTGCCCTGTCATCTCCTGCCCCAGAACCCTTTCTCACCTCTGAAATAAACTACTCCCATTTCTATCTGCTAGGTCGGGTGTCTAGAAGATCCCAAAGCCCTGCTGGTATTACCGGTCTCATAGTCAGGCGTTGATGGGCTGAGTCCTTCTATTCTGGCACATGTCCTCACCTCAAAATGGAAGCAATGAACAGAATACAATTTGTTTCCCAGAGTCTTTCACCAAATGTCCTAATGCCTCAATGTCTTTCTTCATTCCCCTCAGGCTATGGAATACAGCTTCCTCTCCACTTGTCTGGACAATCAGCAGTGGGTTACAGTCAGCTGATCTTTCCAGGTTAGGGAGCAACCTAGTGATGTCCCTGATTCGGGTTCCCAGTAAACTGCAGACTTCCCTATGATGGGGGTCAGCTCTGCATATTGGGCCCTCAGTCCATTTCAGGAGGGAGTCTCCAATAACTAGGACCCTTCTCTTCTTTGTAGAGGAGGTGGTCATAGTACTAGAAGCCTTCCTGGTTTTAGCTGACATTGCCAGGACCTTCAGTGTGGGTTCTCTATCCTCTATATCATTATCATATTGGCTGTCTTCCAACAGGGGCTCATACCTATTACTTAGTGGCAACTGGGGAGGTGTGCCAGGCAAGGGTGGTACCCACCCTCTGCCATTGCCCTGCACTTGACTCCACTCACCCAATTCTACTTGGGCTTCTGTCCTCCACCTGAGAATTATAGGATACACATCCTCCCTACATCTGGCTCTTATTTAGCCATTGTCCAGACTTCTGAGCTTGACTCCACCAGTCTACATCTATTTCAGCCTCTCTAGTTCTTCTGAGCCTTTCTACTTCAACTTGCAATAGCAAGTCAAGCAGATAATCTACCTGCTCACACCGTACGCAGCCAGGAAGATGAGAAAAAACTCTGCATTCTTGACAGCCTATTACCTGCACAACCTCATCTTGTTGGGGGACCTCTGTTTGGGTACCCCACTCCATGTGCACTTGTGACCAAAGCCTGGTCTTCCTCTGCTATCTCATTGTTACCATTTCCCACCCCTGGCAACTAAAGCAACTAAAGCAGCTAGCGCTCTCACTGCTGCCTGCTGTCTGAGTGAGACTTCTGGTTTCACCTGATATCCTAAAAAGCCCCTCCCCAGCCTTTTTGTAGGCCCCCTTCAGATACTAGAAGGACACAATAAGGTCACCTTGGAGCCTCCTCTTCTCCAGCCCCAACTCTCTCAGTCTGGCCTCATAGGAGAGCTGCTCCAGCCTCTGATCATCCTTGTGGCCCTCCTCTGCACACACTACAGCATCTCCACATCCCTCTTGTAGTAAGGGCTCCAGAACTGGATGATGTACTTCTCCTGATTCAGCCCAGGATCTGGTTTGCCTTCTGGGCCACAAGTGCACACTGTTGGCTCATGTTAAGCTTTTTGTCCACAAGCACCCCCAAGTCCCTCTCCCCAGGGCTACTCTCCAGCCAGTCACTGCCCAGCCTGTATTTGTGCTTAGGATTGCATTGACCTAGATGCGGTACCTTACACTTGGTCTTGTTGAACCCCATCAGGTTGGCTTGTATCCACCTCTCCAACCTGTCCAGGTCCCTCTGGATTGCATCCCTGCCCTCCAGCATGTCTGCTGCACCACACAGCTTGGTGTTGTCAGCAAACTTGCTGAGGGTGTACTCAATGCCTCTGTCCATGTCACTGACAAAGATGTTGAACAAGACTGGTCCCAAGACTGATCCATGAGGGATTTTTTGTGTGACAGCATGTCCAGGAGCTCCTTGCTCAGCCAAGCAGGCCTCCTACCATTCTTCCCCGCTTTCCTCCTTGTTGGTATACATTGCTCCTGGACAGAGAGGAGGTGATCCTTGAATACTGACCAGCTGCCCCGGGCCCCTCTTTCCTCAAGGGCTTCATCCAATGATACTTGGGCCAGCAGATCCCTGAAACAATCAGAGTCTGCACACCTTAAGTCCAGGGTCGTAAGCTTAGAAAACTTCCTCCTTGTTGCCCTGAGGATCTTAAATTCAACTGTTTTATGGTCACTGCAGCCAAGGCTGTCCCTGAGCCTCACATTGGTCACCAGCCTTTCTCTGTTGATGAGAACAAGGTCCAGCATAGCACCTTTTATTGTTGGTTCCTCCACCATTTGGAGGAGGAAGTTGTCATCTATGCAATCCAAGAATAACCTGGATTGCAGGTGTCTTGCTGTGTTGTCCCTCCAGCAGATGTCAGGGTGGTTGAAATCCCCCATGAGGACAAGTGCCATGGAAGCCATGGGTGTGGCCTGTCAGCCAGCTCCTTACCCACTGCTGCCACCCACTGAAGACTACTTCTCTAGACAGAAACAAAGGTACAAACTGCTCCAAAGTTCAGAAATGATGATTAGTATTTTGTGTTAGATCTTAGCAGTTTCCACTAAGGAATGTCACAGACAATTTTCTGTTGAAAGTGCTGAAAGTAGATTGTACAGTATTCTGCAGGGGGAAAAAACCTTTATGCTCAGTCACCTGATGTTGCTTAGTTTTTAATTTATTTAACAAGAAAAAATCATGATTTGAAAAAAATAATTTAGTATTGAAAAAACAGCCTTCTCCTCATTAATCGTATAAATCTGTAACTTCTAACTTTTTTTGTGGGATTATTCTAGTAAACGTCCTTTCATATTAAAAGTCTAAACTTCTTGCTGGTTTTGCATAGCTAAAAAAACATTTACCAATTTACCTCATCTAACAGCCTGCAGCTGCCTAGCACTACCCAGATTTCTTTTCAAGCTTCTGAAACAATTACATTGTGTCAGCCAAGGTATTTTTAGAATATTTTCCTTCATTGTTAATATTGTTCTCTGAACATCTTATCCAGTCTTCCTTTTTCTTTTGTCATTCATTTCCATAAAAATTCTAATATGTTGTTTTACACACACAGCTGTTTTTATAGATTACCTGTGTTTCTAATATTTGAAAGACATCACCAATGCTTAAAAAGTAATTAAAAATATTCACTATTACTTTGGCGATTTTAGTTTGTAGAGTGGTTTTCCCCCCCCATTTTTTTCCCCATGGAAATTGAAACATTTTTCATATCATCCAACTTAATTTCCCCTTGTCTTTAGTGATAGCCACTTGTAAAGACGTACATCCTTGGGACCTCCATAATTAGTTATTTAACACTAAAAGAACAAATAAGTCAAGTACTCATCTGACAGTTAGTCTGATCAGTGTCACAATTTATTTTTTTTTTATATAATGTATGTCAAAAATGTTTTGTGAGAGATTCTGAAAAGTCACATTTTCTGCACCTGGGTAAAAATCTCTTGAAAGAGAGCATAGTCATCCTACTTTGGAAACTGCAGATTGTGATATAGCATGGTGACATTTCTTCCCAAGATAAAGACAAAAGCTAAATTATGAGAAATGTGAGGGGGAAAAAAAGAAAGAATAGAAGAATACAAGCCAATAATTATGCATCTCCAGAACTGGAGATTTTGACATATTTTGGAGAACAAAAAAACGCATATTGCCTGATACACAGATTGGCCACTATTTTCTGCTGACAAGATTTACAAGAATAGCTTTATATATCATGTAAAATATTGTGGTGGGTTCAAGACCACAATTTAAGATAAAAGAAAGGAAAGCAAAGCAGCGAGGTCTCAGTGACTTCTCGGATAAATTTGTCAGACAATGGATGGCTTAGGGAAACTCCAGAAAGGTTTATTAAGACTATAACTATATACAGAATAGGAGAAAAGGTTACGCAAGTCGGTGCACACAAACTAGAAACTGTGTCATCAATGCCATTACACAACCTGAGGAAAATATAATGGGAGATCACTACAGTTTGGGCCTTGGATCTGCTTTCAGTTTAGAGACTTGGGAAACAGAGCATGTCAGTCTGGGATGGCCTGAGTTTCTCAGTGCCCACACCTGCATCCCTCAGTGCAGCAGACATGCATCTCAATGCTCTCGGGATGGCTTGACATTCTCAGCACCCACACCTGCATCCCTTGGTGCAGCTGCATGCATTTCAGCGTAGCTTCTCCAGCTCAACGCACAGGGATGGCCTGACTGCTCAGCGCCCACACCTGCATCCCTCGGTGCAGCAGCAAACAACCAGTCTCTGTCTTTCGGATCCAAGGTTTAAGGATTCTCAAGTCCTTCTGCTTTTCTCAGCCAAGCATGAAGGAGCTCTCCCCCAAAACTTAAGTGCTGCCAGTCTTTTCTCAGCGGCAGAAATGACAAACAGCCTCTCTTCCTGCTGATCAGTCTCTCCAAAATGGTGATGGCCCAGCCACATGGTCCCGGCCACATGCAGGATTCAAGAGGGGTCGTGATGGCAAATCTGCATCCGTCTTGCTTCTTCGGTTTGTGCCATCAGCAAGTCTCTCAGCCTCCACGTAGTAACCCACAGAAGCAGGGTTAATGGAAACAGGTCTCCACCAGATGGAATAATGCAAACGGACCAAGTATGCTACCTTAAGAAGTTTACCACCTACAGTGCACTTGCAGAATAGGTATGAGACTCTGCAAGACAAGCAGGTCATCAGCAAGGATGAGGACTCAAAAAGACTAGTAAATGCACCAAAGACAGTTTGCCTCAGGCCAGCCATCAAAATCAATCCTGAAAAGAAACCTCAAAGGGTCGCTGTTATAGGAGACTCTCTACTGAAGGGAACACAGAGCCCAATATGCAGACCAAACCCATTCCATACAGAGGTCTGCTGTCTCCCTGGTGCCCAGGTAGGGGACATTTTAAGTAAAATTCCCAACCTCATGAGTCCTTCAGACTACTACACACTTCTGGTCTTTCAAGTGGGTAGTGA
>VXBP01009197.1:50743-66790 GCA_013400115.1 Rhinopomastus cyanomelas | reverse complement strand
TGGGCAACAAACAGGATGAATTAAGGGCCACTGTGCTGCTGGGATGCCATGACATAGTGGCCATTACTGAAACTTGGTAGGATGATTCCCACGACTGGAATGCAGGGATAGATGGGTACAAGCTCTTTAGGAAGGACAGGCAGGGAAGGAGAGGAGGAGGTGTTGCCCTCTATATCAGTGATCAGCTGGAATCAATGGATGATGAGCTGGTTGAGGGTGTGTGGGTTATAATTAAAGGGAAGACAAGGGAGGGTGATGTTACTGTAGGGGTCTGCTACAGGCCACCTGACCAGCAGAAGCAAGCAGATGAGGCCTTTCACGGGCAAATAGAAGCGGCTTCCAGGTCACAGGCCCTGGTCCTCATGGGGGATTTCAACCACCCTGACATCTGCTGGAGGGACAACAGAGCAAGGCACCTGCAATCCAGGTTATTCTTGGATTGCATAGATGACAACTTCCTCCTCCAAATGGTGGAGGAACCAACAATAAAAGGTGCTATGCTGGACCTTGTTCTCATCAACAGAGAAAGGCTGGTGACCAATGTGAGGCTCAGGGACAGCCTTGGCTGCAGTGACCATAAAGCAGTTGAATTTAAGATCCTCAGGGCAACAAGGAGGAAGTTTTCTAAGCTTACGACCCTGACTTAAGGTGTACAGACTCTGATTGTTTCAGGGATCTGCTGGCCCAAGTATCATTGGATGAAGCCCTTGAGGAAAGAGGGGCCCGGGGCAGCTGGTCAGTATTCAAGGATCACCTCCTCTCTGTCCAGGAGCAATGTATACCAACAAGGAGGAAAGCGGGGAAGAATGTTAGGAGGCCTGCTTGGCTGAGCAAGGAGCTCCTGGACACGCTGTCACACAAAAAGAAAATCTACAAGGGGTGGGAAAGAGGACAGCTAGAATGGGGGGTATGTAAGTATGCTGGCTGAACAGTTAGAGATCTGGTTAGGACAGACAAGGCACAGTTTTAATTGAACCTAGCCAGGGAGGTCAAAGGGAACACCAAGAATTTCTACAGATACATGAATGATAAAAAGAAGACTAGGGAAAGTGTGGGCCCCCTCAGAAAGGAAACAGGTGATGTGGTCACAAGTGATATGGAAAAGACAGAAGTTCTCAATGACTTCTTTACCTCAGTCTTCACTGCAAAGGCCTCCAGCCACACTCCTGGAGTAATCAAAAATAACGGCAGGGACTTCAAGAAAGAACTGCCCATCGTAAGTGAAGATCTGGTTCATAATCACCTGAAGAATCTTAAAGTGTTCAAGTCCATGGGACCTGATGGCATACACCCATGGGTCCTGAGAGAACTGGCAGATGAGGTTGCTAAACACCTCTCTATTATATTCCAAAAGTCATGGTGGTCTGTTGATGTCCCACTGACTGGAAAAGGGGAAACATAATTCCTATTTTCAAAAAGGGTAGGAAGGAGGAGCCAGGGAACTACAGGCCAGTCAGTCTCATCTCTGTGCCTGATAAGATCATGGAGCAGATCCTCCTGGAGGCACTGCTGAGACAGGAGAATAGTGAAGAGGTGATTGGGCACAATCACCATGGCTTCACCAAGGGCAAATCCTGCCTGACAAACATGGTGGCCTTCTGTGAACAGGTCACAACATTAACGGATGAGGGGAGAGCAGCTGATGCCATTTACCTGAACCTGAGCAAAGTATTTGACACTGTCCCGCACCACATTCTGGTCTCCAAGATGGTGGAACATAGGTTTGATGGGTTGACCAGTAGATGGGTAAAGAACTGGCTTGATGACCACACCCAGAGAGTGGTTGTTGATAGGTCCATATCCAAGTGGAGGCCAGTGACAAGTAGAGTCCCTCCAGGATCAGTCCTGGTACCAGTCTTGTTCAACATCTTTGTTGGTGACCTGTATAGAGGCACTGAGTGCACTCTCAGCAAGTTTGCTGATGACAGCTGTGCTGAGTTGTATGTTAGGACCCAGAAGAAGAACTTGTGTATTTCCCAAACCACTCCCATCTACCCCACAGTAGGAGAGTCCTGGTGGACCATGGAATAAAAGGCCAGCAGAGGGGTGAGGTCGTAGGTAATTCCAACCAGCCGCGGAGGAGAGAAGACCCACGGCTCCTGTGCCCTGTTCCGCTGCCCAGCCCACCTGCCTTCTCCTGTACGCTACTCTCTGGTTGAGTTTTTGTCAGCGGTTGCTGGTGGATTGGGAGGGGATATGTCTCACGCTTTGGGGCGTTTTATTTTGTGTTGGACTAGTTCTGAGTGTGGTTCTGTTTTTTGCAGGGGGGAGGTGGGCTGTGGGGTTTGGGTGCGCGGTTGCCAGGTGGGCACCGGCAGAGCAGGGCTCCAGGAGGGTTGTGATATCCAGGCGTCCTGTGCACGCAGGAGAGGGGCTTGCAACTGGCCCATGCCATTATTTTTCCTCCCTTTTCCCGCGGGGTGCGGACGTGAGAGCAGCCGGGAGCCAGCGCCTGTTGCTGCTGTGCCATGGCGAGAGTCCCCTAGTGACTGGGCCACATAATTACACCAAATTGTCTTCTGTATATAGTTCTTCCCTTACAGCATCTCCCTGCATTCCTGTTGGTATTTTCTTTCTTCTTTTGAATTTACTTTGTTTTGAATAAAATTGCAATTTATTGACATTTTCAAACCTGTTTATATTCCTTTCCTGTATTGGTGGGAGGGGAATCTAACAATCTGTTCCGGAGGGTTCTGCCTTTAACCCTCACACCAGGACAACAGCAAGCTATGCGGTGCAGCAGACACACTGGAGGGCAGGGGTGTCATCCAGAGGGACCTGGACAGGCTGGAAAGGTGGACACAAGCCAATCTGATGGGGTTCAACAAGACTAAGTGTAAGGTCCTGCGTCTAGGTTGAGGCAATCCTAAGCATAAATACAGGCTGGGCAATGACTGGCTGCAGAGTAGCCCTGGGGAGAAGGACTTGGAGGTGCTTGTGGACGAAAAGCTCAACATGAGCCAGCAGTGTGCACTTGCGGCACGGAAGGCAAACTGGATCCTGGGTTGCATCAGGCGAAGTGTGGCCAGCAGGTTGAGGGAGGTGATTCTGCCCCTCTACTGCACTCTAGTGAGACCCCACCTGGAGGACTGTGTCTAGTTCTGGAGCCCTTATTACAAGAAGGATGTGGAAGAGTTTTGGAGGCTCTGAGGTGTCCTTATTGCGGCCTTCCAGTATCTGAAGGGGGTCTACAAAAAGGCTGGGGAGGGTCTTTTTAGGATGTCAGGTAGCGACAGGTTTAGGCGGAATGGAGCAAAGCTGGAGATGGGTAGATGTAGACTGGATGTGAGGAGGAAGTTCTTGACCATGAGAGTGGTCAGAGACTGGAATGGGTTGCCCAGGAAGGTGGTGGAGGCCCCATCCTTGAAGGTGTTTAAGGCCAGGCTGGATAAAGCTCTGGCCAGCGTGATGTAGGGTGGGGTGTCCCTGCCCATGATAGGGGAGTTGGAACTGGATGATCCTGTGGTCCCTTCTAACCCAGACTGACTGTATGCAGGGGGATTGGACTAAATGATCTTTCGAGGTCCCTTCCAATCCCTAATGATTCTATGTTGCTATGATAAATAAGTCATTAACAAACTCTACTCAGCACTTGTAGAGCCACACCTTGACTATTGTATTCAGTGCTGGTCCACACTATACAAAAATAAGTGGGCAGCCTGGAGAGGGTCCACCTTTTTAGAAGGACATTATTTTTTTGAGAAAGAATTATATAAGATGATAACAACACAGTTCAGCAATCCATACTGAAAAGTATGGATTTATTCCCTTTAGGTAACCTACAGTGGCATTCAGAGTAATGAAGTTTTGATATAGTGACATACAAATTGTTCAGGCTGAAGAACAAGTAAATGGAAAAGTCAAAAATAGGATATTCAGGCAGACACTAATTTACTTAGGTAGAAAATAAATATGGACTAATACACAAAGTAGATCAGTGAAGCAAAAAATTAAATAAAGGGAAGAAACAGACAGAGATGTTTTTTGAAGTGAAGATATTAAAGGACAGAGAAAAAGCCTGAATGTAAGATTTAGACAAATTTAAAAAGAGATATTTCTCTACCTTTTACATATGTGTTATGTATTTAAAATTATGTTAATTGCCTTCTTTACTGTTGAGTCTGAACCTTGAACTTCATTAATCGGGATGGAAGTACATTGTACAAATTAAGCAGAGGAATGTGTACACTTTTGATTTTTTGTTAACCAGATCTCACACAGGCTCATATATCAGGAATCATAGAATCATTAGGGATTGGAAGGGACCTTGAAAGATCATCTAATTCAATCCCCCTGACACAGCAGGATCACCTAGACTAAGTCACACAGGAACACATCCAGGCGGGTCTTAAAAGTGTCCAGCGAAGGAGACTCCACAACCACCCTGGGCAGCCTGTTCCAGAGCTCAGGCACCCTCACTGTGAAGCTTACAACCATGACCCCTTGTTCTATCACTAGATGACACTGAGAAGAGCATGGCTCCGTCCTACTGACAACCAACCTTCAAATATTTATAGACATTCATGAGGTCACCCCTCAGTCTCCTCTTCTCCAAGCTAAAGAGACCCAGCTCCCTCAGCCTCTCCTCGTAAGGGAGATGCTCCACCTCCTTTATCATCTTCGTTGCCCTATGCTGGACTTTCTCCAGCAGCTCCACATCCCTCTTGAACTGAAGCGCCCAGAACTGGACACAATACTCCAGATGTGGTCTCACTAGGGCACAGTAGAGGGGGGGAAGTCCCTCTCTTCATCTGCTAACCATCCGTCTTCTGATCCACCCCAGGATGCTGTTGGCCTTCTTGGCCACAAGAGCACATTGCTCATTCATGGTCATCCTTCTGGCCACCAGGACACCCAGGTCCCTTTCTCCTAAACTACTCTCCAACTGAAGTCAGTCCCCAGCCTATACTGGTACCTGGGGTTGTTCTTGCCCAGATGCAAGACTCTACACTTATCTTTGTAATACTTCATTAAATTTCTGTCTGCCTAGCTCTTCAGCCCGTCCAGGTCTTGCTGAATGGCAGCACAGTCTGCAGAGATATTGCTGACACCACCCAGCTTTGTGTCGTCAGCAAACCTGCTGACAGTGCATGATTAATCCCTCATCCAAGTCATCAATGAATAGACTGAACAAGACTGGTCCCAGCATCCACCTCTGGGGCACTCCACTAGGTAAAGGCCTCCAACTACACTCTGTGCCATTGACCACTACTCTCTGACTTCTACCCTGTAGCCAGTTCACGATTCATCTAGACCACACTGCCTCAGTATGGCTGCGAGGATGCTGTGAGAGACTTTGTCAAATGCCTTACTCACCTTCTTTTATTCTTTTATTTGTTATAGGGAGTACCTAGGTTATTGTCTGCTTTTGAAATATGAATAGTCAACAATGGGTCAGATGAGCAGAAGTAAATTTAAGGTATATCCAGTAACAAGCTTCCATTTCAAGAAATTTGTGAAAGAAATAAGGTAATGTTACAAACAGGAATATCTATTAAAAGGTGAAAAGGGGTGGATCAAGCTGAAAAGAAAGGATCTGCAAAGCATTAGAAAAGTCAGAGCAAGAAAAATCCTTGTTGTATTTTTAAAATCCAAGGACATTGCAATGGAAAAGTGCTAAGAATTTTTGAGATGAACAGTTAGAAAAGATAAATACAGGATCTGTATGTTACTTGTATCAGATATCAAACACGCATAAAGAGATAAAATAGATTCCCTGCCGTTAGTAACAGTTTGCAATAACTCCAGGGAAAGCTCAATGCAGTAAATTACTAATGCCTCTTAATTAATATCTGTGCCAGTAATTCCTTCTGTGTTGAAATTTATTTCTGCCATCAAACTCCAAATAAATAGAAAGCTACTCTTTCCTTAGATTCAAGAACTTCACATGTAATGAAAGAAAAATGAAAGATTTCTTTTTCTCAGGGTGTAAGTATTTTAGCATTAGAACAGTAAATATATTTTGGCCTGAGGCAGATCTTGTACCTTATTATATGAAGCTAAGTATTCACTTTCTATGGTAAAATTATGTCAATTGCCTTCTTTACTGCTGAGTCTGAACTTTGGACTTCATTAATAGGGATGGAAGTACATTGTACAAATTAAGCAGCGGAATGTGTACACCTTTGACATTTTTGTTAACCAGATCTCACACAGGCTCATATATCAGGAAATGATGCCTTTTCTTATTCTGCATAGTTAATTTCTCTTCTTCTGATGTAATTCAAAAAAGGAGTATTCACTGACTCTAGGTAGGTTGTTAATGCACAGAGAAGCTGGTGATGTAAATGAGCAAAGATGTTATAGGAGAATTAAGTCCTTGCATGGTTAACATTTTTTTATATCTTGACCTACCTACTTAGAAACATAAGGATTCCTCAAAACTTCTTTTGACAAAAACTAAAGTAAGAGACTATCTTGAAAAACAGTACTGTGAATCATCTAAAATTAAGCAGAAAACAAGAATATAGTTTCCACGATTAAGGAAGTCACAGAAAGCTATAAGGTTTGCTAATAACAGTCTAATAATAAAGAATTATAATATATAATACTTTAAGTTAATAAATTACTAACTAGAAAATAATTAGCTAATGATGAATAGTTTTTTCTAATTTTTGAGAGGGTTAATTGATTATTTTTTTCCTATTCTGATTCTCAGTCTGCTCTGTAGACACACCTACACATCATATGGTGAACATTTCAGTAAAATGTGATTTTTTTCCCCCTAACTCTAGTGTAGATTTCCATCTTTCATATTCAATAATAAGGAATAAGCAGGATTACTCATATAATCCATGCAGATGAGAACTTTGCAACAGATATCTAAATATTCATGTCTTCTTTCAATGGCTACATCAAATTATTTCATATTTATTTGTCTGTTAATATTGCGCTTATTTGACTCAGAAGATTTCAGAATGTGTTTGTGTTATGTATTTTAAAATATTTTTGTATAAGCATTTGGCAAAATTCCAGTTAATTGGAGAGTCCAGGCTTTTCAAAGGCAGATCCTGCATTCAGAAGAATCCCTGAAATTTGGTCACAAATTTTTGATTCCTCAGTTAGAACTGCTCTTTTGAGAAAATCTCTGGTGCTCAGGAGAAGAGAAAAGAGTGAGAGAAAATCTCGGGAACTGTGATGCTGAACTCTTTTTTTTTTAATCATAATTTCGAGATAGATACAACTTCATTTCTCTTTATGAATATGAAAAAAACAGTATTGCATTACAAGGGTGTTGGACTATATGATCTTTTGCGGTCACTTCCAATTCCTAATGTTCAGTGAGTCTGTGAAATGTGGCAGTATACCATAGTAGAATAATTAGAATTATTTGCAAATTAGTATTATTTGACAAGATTATTTCTACATTTACTATTTTGTGTTGCTAGACTGTAACTCTGTTAGCACCAATGTCATCAGCTAGGATTTCTTCAAAAGGTTAACTGTAGTACTCCTTCTAATCAGTTTTGGTCACTGAGGACCCATAGAATTCTTCTCAGCATCTCAAAAATGCTCATCAGTAAAAAAAAATTTGTGATGGCACTTCTATCTCTACAGACACACAATCCCTGTGGATACAGAGTAATGCAAGAGTCCTGACAATAGGCTATTTTATGGTTGCATTTATAAACACACTTTTTTTAAATTTTAAATGTGCTTGAGAATATCATATTAGTTCCTAATTCAACTTTACTGAAGCCAAAACAAATTTATTCTTTCTCCAATTTTTTGTCTAGCCAATGGGTTTTGAATTACAAATTAATGTTTAAATTTTTCTTTTAGTTTCTGCTGCTTTTTGTTGAAGAATTGCCATAAGCCTTAAAGCATAAGCAAGGATATTGGGCACACTGTAATTCCAATCTTCTGCAGACTTCTGTTTTATTCATAACCATCTAGATGTTTCATTAGTTTGCATTCTGGTGGTTTGACAATCTGTGTTTCCACCTCCTCTTTTGGAAGTGAATCCTCATTAACTGAAGGAAGAAAAGTTCACATTCCCTAGGTTCCTAGCAGTTTTTAGCAATTAGCTGAACAACATGCATTCTGACCCACACAACAGTTACTACTGAAAATAACTTTCAAACAACAAAAGTATATTTGGGGTTGCTTTGTTTTTATTGTTTACTTATTGAGGAAATCTTGATTTCACAGACCTTCTAAAATTTAAAGGATACATAATTAAAAAAAAAAAGATTTTTATTACAGGAATGTTATTCTAAATTAACAGGTATATCCACATTAACTTTGCCATCATAATTTTTATTAATTATTTTTAAAGAATGTTTGTGTTTGGGCTTTTTCTTTTTAATTTTTAGATATTTATCACAGTACAGAAAAATTATACCATGAACATACACTTTTTAAAGAGATTTTATATGTGCAGCACCTTTTCTCTGTAAATTATTTCATATTTGGTCATGGGTACTAGCAACCAAACACGACCTTGTAACCCTCTTAGTACATGTTCTTGTGATTTATTTTCTATCCTGTGTCAGTGATGAAAAAAACCCCCTGAAAGCCTAGTCAGGGAATTCTATCACATAGACTTATCCTTTGTTTACCAAGGTCAGTGCAAAGGGAATGACTCAGTATATGGTCTTTTAAAACAGAACTTCAATTTTTAAAGTGTAACACTGCTACTTGAAAAAAAATAGTAACCTATTTCAATGTTTCAACTATTACAAGAAATATTGCTAGTGAAATAAATCTACCTATGGATTTTTAGTATAGTACTAATCCCTAGAACATCAGTAAAATATGTATAAAACAAAAGCAAACATCAGAAAAAAAATTCCAGAACTTAAACACAAAAATTTCTGATACATCAGCAGTTTTTTACTATTTTTTATGTAAAGTTCAAAAAAATATTGGTGAGGATTTTTTAAAATGACACATTAAAATTTTTAGTAGTAGTAGTAATGGTTGTTTGTATAAATTATAACCTTACTCACTGCATTTGGTTTTCAGTTTTTGTTAGGTGAAAGTGTAGTGTCTTCACTGTACTATCTGTAGTATATGCAGTTCAAATCATCCTTCTTTAATGTATTCTACCCAGTAGCAGGGCTCTGAAATCTGGCTATGGCCTTTCTGTTTCTGTTAGTGTTCACAAGTCCAATAATGAAATACATTGGTTCCAAAGGAAAGAAAATGTATTTTTGAAGTGGTTATTATAGCTATATTACCATATTCTTTACAGATATAACTACCTTGTGGTTAATAACCGGAATAAACAACGAATGTCAGTGTATTTGTGGCACAGATCAAAACCTTGAAAATACCTTTGGACTTGAGACATGATCTGTGTAGATACAAATAACTTTTGTCTGATGTAAAAAAAAAAATTGACAAAAGAGTGCATTTTCCATCTCTAATACACCGATTATAATGAATTGTCAGTGTTCCTCTTATTGAAATAGTATGCTGGTTTTGCTCAGATTCCATTTTGCCTTTTTATTTATTTCATATTTATGCATAATTTGAAATAAAAATCTAAAGAATATAAAATTTGACTGTTTCTGTACTGTTGGTCAGATGGGTGATTTTGCCATAAAAGCTAACATCCAAGCTTCAAAGTTTGAGCTTATCTAGACAAAATTTATTCTAAAGTGTGTCTCCATATGATGACTGACTGTTACAGCATTTAAAATGAAATATTTTTTGTAATGAATTTTTTTCAGTGTATACTTTAACAAATACAATTACAGGTTTCCGGTGAAATTCTCTATACGGGATTGCAGGTGACACCTTGTATTTTCTCAAATGACAAACTATATTTTAAGAAATACTGGATCCAAAAATGTGCAATACACATTATGCTATATAATTTTGATTGCTTAATATGTATAAGACAAAGGAATTAGGCCAGTATGAATTCTTAGAAATATAATCAGTGAGGGTGACGGAGCACTAGAACAGGCTGCCCAGGGAAGTTGTATTTGCTGTCTTAAACTTCTCACTGGAGAAATTTAAGACCCACCTGGATGTGTTCTTGTGTGACTTGGTCTAGGTGATCCTGCTGTGTCAGGGGGTTTGGACTAGATGATCTTTCGAGGTCCCTTCCAATCCCTAATGATTCTATGATTCTGTGATAATCATCAGTGTACTATGTTTATTTCAAATGTATGAAATAACTGTGGGAAACCTTTGAGGTTTTATAAATATGTTGCCATGTAACATATTTCTAGAAATATAGGATTTCACAAAGGTTTTTTTGTTACTTTTTTTTCATTCCTTTTAAAATTCAATGCATCTTTTATTTCTTGTTTGGGTTTTAATTTTCTTTTTTGTTGTCTTTTTTGTTTTTTGTTTTCTTGTGCAGAGATAAAAATAATTTACAGAAACAGGATGGAAATTAAGTCAAATTGCTAACACATTTTCATTGATTTTTCAAGAATGTCAACATTCACATTTAGAATTACTAGAATTATTTTTTCTGTATATGAAAGGGGTACTGTTGGGAATGTTGAAAAATGTGTTAACAGCAATTATGGTAACAACTTTGTTGTTATCAAAGCCATAGTTTAATAAAGAAAAATCTGCTTAGATTAGCTTTTCCATTGAAAATTACAGAAAAAGAGAAAAAGAAAAAAGGAAGCAGGACACAGTAGGTACAGAATAAAAGAACACTTTATTCAACAAAAGCCAATTTTGAACTACTGAACTGAGACAGTTGACTGATATTTGTTTATCTTCACTATTTTGTTTGAGTGAAGAGCTGTTTATCTTCCACATGTATTTGAAAATGACTTTAAGAAAACCCTTGTTCCAGTCATTAATTGCTTTTTACAAATGTCCTCGATAAAATTGTTATAAATTAAATACTTCTGAAACTCTCATACTCTACCTAATGTAAGGAAAAAAGAAACCCAAATCATTCAGAACGAAAACAAGAACAGCAGTAAATGTTTAAGTAATAAATGTATTTGTAACCCCCCCAAAAGAAAATAAAAAAGTGATTATATGAAGTTATTGACTTATAAGAAGTGCAAATATTCATTTTAATATTTAACTGTCCCCTAACACCAGAATAAAAAAAGAAGTTGATTCTGGTTTAACACACCTAATTGAATAGGGTGAAGAGACTCCTTCTACCCAGTGCAAATGAGTTACAAAAGTATATTGTTCCTTAATTTTCTGTATTTGGTTTAGGTTTTTTTTAATGCAAGAACATAATCCAACATCTTTATACCAGTTAGAAATACTGCTTGGTGTTTGAGACAAAGCAAAGCTAAGAAAATGCGAGGTCTGACGAGAGTGGACTGATGCCAGCTCTGCACACCAACAAGTAGCTCATTTTTAGCATGCAGGACAAAGCACTTCTTTCATGAGGAAGCAGTCTGTTACACCCTCCCCCCTTGCCTTAGCTGAAAATCCCCTAACACATAATTTTCACTGACTGTCAAACAGAGTGTTATGTCATGAACGATACTGAGAAACCCTAATTGGCTCTTTTCATTTTAACCTGTTTTGTCTCTGCAATGAGGGATTATAACTTTAAAGATTATTTTGATAAATGGTTGGGATAAATGATGCCTAAGTATTTTTCTAAATGGTAAAAAGAATATGGAGGCAATGCAAAACTCTGAAAACTCACAGTTCACTCACAAATCTCAGAGTGATTATGAAGCTGTAGAATTCATAGTCTTGTGGAAGTAAAGAGAATTTTAAAGACAATGGATGAAAAAAATATGAAATCAAACATTATTTTCTTTTTATTTCTGGTCATTCTTATAATTTGAACAGGAAATCCAACAAAAACTTACAGTCTAGTAAAACACCAACATATACGTAGTAATAAGATTGATGGTTTTCCCAAGAATATAGCATGGATTGTGGCTCCATCACATTTTATACTGACCAAACACAAAAAGTGCAGGCTTTGCTCTTACAGATATATTTGCATTTGTTGTATACCTACACAGTTACAGCTATTTTTTTGCTATGAGCTGCTTATTTTTTTACGTATACAATCAAAGAGAAATAAGGACATTGTTTAGTATGAACTTTACTTTCTGGAACTGAACCCAATATAAGTAGGGTTTTCCTTGAGTAACAGCTATAAAAGAATCATTCTTCCTCTGCATGGTTATTAGGGCTCCATAAACTCTACATAATCCTTCCTCTTAGGGTTGTAGAGAGTAGAAATGACTTGTCTGCAGTTTCTGAGCACCCGATCTATCAGGTGATCTACAACAGATCCATGCCTCTATCTCACAGGGAAGGGTATTGCATAGTAATGTGATCAGCTAATGTCAGCCATGTCGTCCCAGAGACTGGGTTGGGTAAACAGATTCATCCCACATATTAAAAATATGAAAGAGAATCATAGAATCATAGAATCATTATGGATTGGAAGGGACCTCGAAAGATCATCCAGTCCAATCCACCTGCAACAGCAGGATCACCTAGACCAAGTCACACAGGCACCTATCCAGTTGGGTCTTGAATATCTCCATTGAAGGAGACTCCACAACCCCCCTGGGCAGCCTGTTCCAGTGCTCCGTCACCCTCACCATGAAGAAGTTCCCTCTCGTATTGATGTGGAATCTCCTGTGTTCCAGCTTACAACCATTGACCCTCCTCCTATCACTAGATGACACCCACCCTTCAAATATTTATAGACATTGATGAGGTCACCCCTCAGTCTGCTCTTCTCCAAGCTCAAGAGACCCAGCTCCCTCAGCCTCTCCTCATAAGGGAGGTACTCCACCTCCTTCATCATCTTTGTTGCCCTACGCTGGACTCTCTCCAGAAGCTCCTAAATCCAGTTTTTTGTCTACTGCTGAGTCCCGTATAGCAATTCCTTTGTTTTCTGCCCTCATCATAAGTGGTATAAGTGATGTAATTGGAATTGGTATTGCTTTTTTATGTTCATATGTATTTAATTTCATTTTTGTTATTTTATTCAAACAGTTTGTATTCTTCTCTAATTCATAAATATTTTTCTCTTTTCCCATTTTGGAAAGAGAGGGAGGTTTGTCATTCTTCTACTGGACAGCCCAGCCTAAATCTTTATGTCTTCAATTTCATTTAACCAATACGTGCATTATGATACAGACTTTAATTATATAAACACTTAATTTTTCTTATTTTCCCTGAGATAATTCTGGCCAAATAGCAATAAATAAAATACATACACAAAGAATGTAGATAGTCAATATTTTTTCAGTTCATCAATCTCAATCTTATGTAAAGAATACCATTTCAAATATAAATTTACTTTAATTTTAACAATGTCAGCCTCTCTCTGTTTCTTGGAACCTTGCATTTAAGTACTTTTCTCCTTTCCACCCACACTTTGAAGTTTGCTTAGAAAAACAAAGATGATGAACATGCTATCAAGACTTTTTGGAACAGAGAAAAAACAACAGTGAAGTTTTACTGAGCTACATAGAATCATAGAATCATAGAATCACTACGGATTGGAAGGGACCTCGAAAGATCATCTAGTCCAAACCCCCTGACACAGCAGGATCACCTAGACCAAGTCACACAGGAACACATCCAGGCGGGTCTTAAAAGTCTCCGGTGAAGGACACTTCCACAACCACCCTGGGCAGCCTGTTCCAGAGCTCAGGCACCCTCACTGTGAAGAAGTTCCCTCTCAGGTTGATGTGGAACCTCCTATGTTCTACCTTACAACCATTGCCCCTCGTCCTATCACTACATGACACCGAGAACAGCCCAGTTCCATCCTCCTGACACCCACCCCTCAAATATTTGTAGACATTCATGAGGTCACCCCTCAGTCTCCTCTTCTCCAAGCTCAAGAGACCCAGCTCCCTCAGCCTCTCCTCGTAAGGGAGGTGCTCCACCTCCTTCATCATCTTTGTTGCCCTACCCTGGACCCTCTCCAGAAGCTCCACATCCCTCTTAAACTGAGGAGACCAGTCTTCAAATTAAAACTGCACTGTGGTTGTGCTTTTAAAGAACATGAGACACCACAAAAAGTGCACACATAATAATCTGTTGGCTCCAAACAAATCAGATACTTGACCAGAAAAAATTATCAAGCTCTTTCTGCCCATATCACCCTACTTCAGTGTGTTAAAGCAATAATCTGAGATTTTGATTAGTTACTCATAGGATGGTCTTAGCAAGAACATGAATACATTCTAGGAAGTAACTGAATTGTTTCTATCAGAACAATAAGAAAAATAAAAGCAAAAATAAACCCAAAACCTGATCAATTTTAAAAGAACTTACAGCAGAAAATGTAATACAGCCATATGATTCTATGATTAGTCATTAAGTGTCAAACTCTTTTTTTCAGTAAATTATGCTTAAGCCTAGTTTTTAAATTTTTTAATAAAGATTGCAGCAGTTTATTATTTTTCCCTTTTAAGGGGGCAAAGTTTATGCAATGCTTTGGAAATACACCTAAATGTTTTGCCTCGTAAATTTTGATAATAATTCTGATTCAGCAAACAAATTTATTCTAATATTCATAGGCACCAAGTTTCTACATAAGCATAATTGCATTTTAATTTAATAATATCAGCTCTTTATATATTAACCTCTTGTACTGATCTACTAATTTTATAGATTATTTTAAAGCCATTTTTGCAGAAAACAGAGGATATTTCATTGCACATTTCAGAGCAATATAAAAATGTTATCAATTTTTTAAAAAGTATTTAATGACTGGAAAAAAGAACTTCCAAAGATTTATAGTGCAGAATAGTTCTAAAACAAACAAACAAACAAACAAAAGTCTATTTTTTCATTCCCGGCCAGACTTCACACACTTCGTTTATTTAGCATATTTCTGTTGTTTTCCATGTGCTGCTAGTTTCTATTTTCAGTCATAAATGCTATTTCTTAAATGGTCCCTAGGCATACTGTGCAAAATATAGCTGTTTTCTTTGCTTTCTTGTATCCAAAGTTCTATCTTCAAATCCTTGTAAAAACAACTTTCAAGTAGATGTTAGATTTACTGTAATTTCTTGTGCTTGTCTGTAAAAGGCAAAATGGAATTTTGATGAGATGTTTTGTTAAGTCTGGAGAAGAAAGTCATCTTGCTTAGAGGTACCCTGCATTAATTTAAAAATAAAAAGGCATTACTCTGTTTGTATATATTATAGCTCAATTTCCAGTTTTACTTCTCTGTAATAAGGCTGCATTATTCAGTTAGAAAAAAATACTTGGTGTTCAATAGTAAAGAACAAAGAAATCAATACTTTTCTAATATTAGAAAGGAACAAAATAGTCTTTAGATTAGATATTTAATACTCCCTATATTAAAATAATTACATATTTGTGCAGATTGCTTAGTATCTGTATTATTCAGAAAATTATGTCCTTTGTTCATGACTTTATGACATGATTATGGCTAATCAGCTGTGATTACAAGATCATAGCAAAAGTTTTGGAAGTTTGACTATAAGCATTTTCATATAAAATTATTATTCCCGATCTAAAGCCTTAATCTAATAAGCATTTCTAACAAATAGAACATCTGTAGTTCATCAGGATTAATTTTACTTGCTACAGAAATAAAGGCATTACACAAAAGTGAACTGAGAAAATAATTCAAAGTATGAGTAGGTCTTAAATTTAAGGCTCCCTTTCCCTTTCCCTTTCCCTTTCCCTTTCCCTTTCCCTTTCCCTTTCCCTTTCCCTTTCCCTGTCCCTGTCCCTGTCCCTGTCCCTTTCCCTTCCTTCTCTTTCCTTCATCTTTCCCTTTTTTTAATTTGCCTAAGGCTGCAGTCACCAGCACAGTTGTGCCAGAGATGTTGTTCTTACTTCCACTATGTTAATTCTGATTTTTGAAACACAAGGCATGGCTAATTGGAATGATTGATTAAAATCATGGTTAAAATGATTAAAGAAGGAAAGGTAGTTGAAAATAATGTGCGTGTGCACACTCTGGATAGTAATGAAATCAATGTGTTAATACTAATGACTAGTAATTAATGGTGATGAAAAGCAATTGGAAGAAGCCATTTCCTCATACCTAATGGCTGGGAGCAATATTTCCAGGCCTTAGTGAAACTCAAAAATATAGCAGTATAAAGAATACTAGACAACAACCGACCCCCCCCCCCC
>VXBP01009197.1:27625-40413 GCA_013400115.1 Rhinopomastus cyanomelas | reverse complement strand
GCTGAACATGAGCCAGCAGTGTGCTCAGGTGGCCAAGAAGGCCAATGGCATCCTGGCCTGTATCAGAAACGGCGTGACCAGTAGGAGCAGGAAGGTGATTGTGCCCCTATACTTGGCACTTGTGAGATCCCACCTCGAGTAGTGTGTCCAGTTTTGGTCACCACAGTACAGGAAGGACATTGAGGTGCTGGAACGAGTTCAAAGATGGGCATCTAAGTTGGTGAAGGGGCTGGAGGGCATGCCATGTGAGGGGAGGCTGAGGGAGCTGGGGTTGTTTAGTCTGGAGAAGTGAAGACTGAGAGGGGACCTTATTGCCCTCTACAACTGCCTTAAAGGAGGTTGTAGCAAGGCTGGTGCTGGTCTCTTCTCTCAAACTGGTGATGATAGAACGAGGGGAAATGGCCTCAAGTTGCATCAGGGAAGGTTTAGACTGGATGTTAGAAAGAAATTCTTTACTGAGAGGGTGGTTAGGTGCTGGAATAGATTGCCCAAGGAGGTGGTGATGTCACCAACCCTGGAGGTGTTTAAGGAACGGGTGGATGCGGCGCTTAGGGATATGGTCTAGTGGTTAGGCACTAGGAGAAAGGGCTGGACTTGATGACCCTGGAGGTCCTTGCCAGCCATGATGATTCTACGATTCTATGATCCTATGATTTGGCTTGTAAAGCAAGACCTGCCTTTCATGAAACATTCCAGGTGGTCCTGATCGCCAGGGTGTCCAGCATTTTATCTGTGAGCGTGCTCAGGATGAACCACTCCATAATCTTCACAGGTATTGAGGTCTGTAGTTCTTCCCCTTCTTGTGGATGGGCATAATATTGCAAGCCTCTAGCCATCTGGGTCTTCCCCTGTTAGTCAGATGTGTTGATAAATTATGGTCTTGACAAGCTTCTCCACCAGGCTTGGCAATCTTCTCTGCTTGGAACAGATTCCTCAGGGAAGTGGTGGAGTCACCATACCTTTAAGTATTCTAAAGATGTGTAGATGTATCACGTAAAGACTTGGTTTATGGTGAACTTCACAGTGCAAAGTTAATAGTTGGACTCAATTGTCTTAAAATTCTTTTCTATCGTAAACAAGTCTATGAATCTATGTGTCTTAGTCTTTATGTATTTCCAGGAGAAGACTAAAAGGAAGAGAGAGTAAGGTAGAGGAATTAGATGATGAAGAAGAGTCTAACAGAGAAAGGGTGATAAAAAAAATCCTTAAAACAAAAAGAACATCTAAGTGAAACAAAAATCAGATTGGCAAAGCACTCGGAATATACTCTACAAGTAGGTCAGTGTAGTGTCAGGTATATTTTACTGGAGCATCTGCCATTATAGGAAGCCAGAAGACTGCACCACTGTGTCTGTAGAACAGTTAAAAAAAAAGGAGCTGCAGTCAGGAAGGGATTTGACTCAAAGAGAAACATGAACTAAACAAAGCAATATTGGTCACCACAGGAAAGAAAAAGCAGCTACTTCAAGGTAGTACATTCTTTCAAGATGCATTATAGAAAATGTCTTCTCTGTCCTTAACTGTCCACAAGAGTAGTGCTCTGAACAGTTAAACTACAGTTCAGTGTTCTAGGTTTTTTTGAAATCAGATAGTGTCTTTCAAATGAAGTCCTGAAATAGAGGATAATACCTTCATGCCTTTGTTTCCCACAGATATAGTTGTGACAATAATCTGTACTTAACACAGAATAATGTTGATAACATGCATTCGCTAGTGTCTAATGTAACAGTGCACATTATGATAAGGAGGCACATGGAAAAAATCTGGAAAAAATTATTCTTTTATTGTGTTTTGAATGTTCTGTCATAAAATAAAAAAAGTGTCAGGAGAAAGAAAACCATTAATGAGTCGTTATTAGCCATGTAAGCATGTTCCGTACAATCAGTATGCTAGCATCTTCCAGAAATATCAAATAGGAGCATCTAAGTAAAGACCACATGTACATAGTATGACCAAATTAAGGTCACAGAGCCTTTACTGTAGATTTTTTAGCTTTTGTGAGTGATTGCCTTCCTAACTTGCACAGAGAGTCTTTTCTTCTAATTTTTGTAAGTCTGTAATCTTACTTAAATCAGAGTGATGAATGAAGTGTGCTTTAGAAATTTACAGCTATATAGAGTAGCTCTGGTTGTGACACATCTCACTATTTTCCTGTAATATTTAAAATGTTTAATGCTGAAAAATTACTGAAATTGGCCTTTTCAGATTTTCATTTTAGCACTAGTGGACTGAAAGTCAGCTTTTGAAGTTCACATTTATAGCAAAATTATCTGGTCTTAGTTGTAGACTTTAAACCCCTCTTAGAAATCTGAATCTCACTACTTTCTTTAACTCAGCAGATAAATCTTTCATGCACTCAATTTCTTAATGTTACAGAACAACTTCTGACAGTAACTTTTTTTGTAGAGCTGTTCAAGTCTTTCTCTTCCCATTTACACTGACTAAAAATCTCTCAGTCCTGCAGACACATTTCAAAAGCTGAGTAAAGAGCCAATGTGCAAGACTTTTAGTCAACTATAAATGCAATGACCTAAAGCCTCTTGGGTTCATTGAAAATCATTGTCTGGGTTAAGCCTTTTCTTAATTAATACTGAGGTAAAAGTGATGTTCAGAGCCAGTCTGTCAATGTAGTATGACAGCTTCTTTCATGGATTGTGTAAAAATCACGATGGAAGCACGTCATGTTTTTTCATCTTTAGGAGGAATTATGACAGTGCAGGTGTATTCACTGTCAGGTAATTCATTGCCTTTGACTAGGAACACCACCTACAAACCCCAAGAGAAATGGAAATAGACCCAAAAGTAAATCTAACATTTTTAAGAAGAGTGATGATTAAATGCTTTTCCCTCCTGCTAATGGTAAAATAATAGCTAAAGTAGTCTCAGAATTACGTGAAAAAGATGTAGTATTCCCAGGATAATTCAGAAATTTCAGAATAAGCACTAATGATACAATAGCAGCATGATGAAAAATAGAAGGATGTGATAAAAATCACTAGTCATACACTGTTTTTAGAAATAGTACGACTAGTGTTCATATAAAATATTTGTCAAAGTCATTATAAAATTAGAAATTATGAGTAAGAAAATTATTTTTAATAGACTGATTGTATGCAGGTCAAAATTTTGTGATGACAATACTCATTATCAAAATATTAGTATTTTTAAGTCTTTAAATTAAAAATACTGTGGACACCAAATCAGAAATTTGGAAGGTTTCTTAGAAGAAAAGCTTAGCTTACACTTCTGTTCTTCCATTTCTGTAAACCAATAAATGAATGATGATCATGGCACGAATCTGGATGTTGATAGTCCTTTTCTCTGACCGTCTACATTCTTTCAGCATGTGTGTGTATAAATTCCATTATTCTGACTGTGATAATGTACTTGCAAATATTTACTCTACCTTTGCATTTACAAACCTCATTTGGCACTGAGATGCTAGTAATTTGAATATTGCACAAGCATACAAAAATGCAATACTGTGTCCAAAGATGTTAAGCCTGAAAAGGTTCAAATACAGAAAAGAATTAAAGTTTGGGATGCAACACAGGCTAATTTGAAAGTGTAATTAATAAATGAAGCTTTTGTCTGAGTGCTTTTCCATTGGCAATGACAACTGGGGGAAAAAAATGAATTTGAAAAATTAGAAATCAAAAAAGGTATATAAATCAGTATGGAGTTCATCTGAATCCTAGTACATAAACAAAATGAATACCACTAACTTGTGCTTTGGAACATGAACCAGCTAACATAAGTACTGATGTGACTGGAATTACAGCTATGATAGATACCAGAAAATATTCAACTGACTAAATTAATTGAAAACTGTTATAGTTAGGATCAATACAGACTTTTTTTATAGGTATAATTATGCTAAGCATTTTAACTAGTCAAAAATCATTTTGGAAGGAAACTGGTTTTTTGGAATAATGTTGATTATTAAATGAGTAGATAAATAACAGCAATGATTTATTTGTAATGGTATCAAAAATGAAGATATTTTCTATATTAAATTCTTATTGTTAAAGAAAAGTCGGATATATTTCAGGGTTCTTTTAGAAAAAGAGTTAGTCTGGTTCCTGGTCCTTTATTTTATGTCATAATTATCTTCAGCCTTAATGTACTGAAATGGAATAGGGAGAGAAAGGGCAAAAGGAAGAATTGCTGGTTTTGTACTTATGATAAAATATTTAGCATTTATGGTATAAAATCATGAGACAATAACTCCTGAATAAGTGTCTGATAGCTTATAATTTCTGCATTGCATATATTATCAATATTCTGGATGTATACTATTAAAAGCCAATACCAATAAACTAAAAATCACAGAATCATAGAATGGCTAGGGTTGGAAGGGACCCTAAAGATCATCTAGTTCCAATTCTCCTGCATAGGTAAAGGACACCTTCACTGGATTAGGTTACTCAGGGTTCCATTCAGCCTGACCTTGAACACTTCCTGGGATGAGGCAGCCACAACTTCCTTGGGCAACCTGTTCCAGAAACTCAACACCCTCACAGGAAAGATTTTTTTCCTAATGTCCAACCTAAATCTCCCCTCTTGAAGTCTGTAACCCTTTCCCTTTGTCCTCTTGTTGCACACCCATGTAAAAAGCTAGCTTTCTTATAGGCTCCCTTCAGATATTGGAAAGCTGCTAGAAGGTCACTTTGAAGCTTCCTCTTCTCCAGGCTGAACAACCCCAACTTGTTCAGCCTGTCATCAGAAGGGAGGTATTCCAGCCCTCTGACCATTTGAGTTGCTCTCCTCTGGACGTGTTCCGGGAGCTCTATGTCTTTTATAATGCTGAGGACTCCAGAAATGGACACAGTACTTCCAGATGAGGTCTCACAAGTGCAGAGCAGGGGGGGAGAATCACCTCCCTCGACTGACTCTCAATGCTTCTTTTCATGCCACCCAGGACACAGTTGGTTTTCTGGTCTGTAAGCGCACACTATTGGCTCATGTTAAACTTCTGGTCCACCTCCACCCACTAGGTCCTTCTCCTCAAGGCTGTCCTCAATCCTTTCTACTCTCAGTTTGTATTCACGCATAGGATTGCCTCAACCCAGGTGCAGAACCTTGCACTTGCCCTTGTTGAACTTGACAGAGTTTGCACAGCCCACTTCTTGAGTTTGTCATGGCCAAACTAAAAAAGAGGAGACATAACTGCACACACTGTGGTAAAATTAAAGAGGCAAATCAAATTCATTCAGTGTGTTTTGAAAGCATTTTAAACAACTTAAATACTTGTGTGAGTTCTTCGGAAACATCATTATTTATGGTTTATTATTTATTTTTTTAAATTCAGAATATTGTTGTAAGTATATGTCCTAATAGACAAAAAGACTACTTAACTGAGAGATTATAAGTCTTTCTTTGAGACTTTAAGTTTACATTTCAGACAAGTAAAATATTTGACCAGTATGGTGAGATGGAATCAATAAAGACCTTTGTGCAAAGAAATTAACAGAGAGTTAAATCAATTTAAGTAAAACTATGTCTAAAATCCTAGCTAAGTACACTGTCCTATGATCTTTAGTTCTGGTCTCATTATTATTCAGCTCAAAAAAGTTTATGTGCACCTTTCCTCTCTCCTTCCTTCATTTAGTTTTAGTAGTAATGCATTTTATGTAAGATAAGAAACTGTGCACAGCTTTATGACTGCAATGAAATTCAGAAAGAGTCAAAACGAGCACTTGGATTTACAAGATGGGAAATGTTCCTCTGTGTCACAGCCCCAATGTAAGTGAAGTCTGATTTCTATCCAGGATACACTTTTTTGTTTAATACAAAGGTGCTAGTAACACTAAAAGATGTCACTACCATGACATACATAGGAGAAACACTGTGCTGAATCTTCAAGGAAAAAAGTATTATTTGAATTCACTGACAGATTTGCTGTACTGAAAAATACATTCACACATTTCTAGGGGGAAACACCAAATTTTAACAAAAAACTAGTGGTAAAGAGAGTACATATACCAATGCATTGTAAACGCTAATTAAGGAAGTTTTTATATAAATTTCATATAATCCAGAATAATTTTATAACTTTAATTTTTTAAAAGCTTTTTTCATCGTAGATATTTTATTTACAATTTTAGTTAATTTTCAATGTTGCTTTGATTGTAGTGAAAATATTCTCACCAGGTTATGTGAAACCAATTTAGTTTTTGTTCTGATTTAGTGTATGATTCTAAAATGCTCACAGGGTTGTAGTCAAGCTGTTCAAGTTTCAGCAGATTGTGAAGAAAATATTTTAAACAGAGTTTGAAGTTTCCATTAAAATCAATGTAAAAAAAAGTTTTGTGACACTACAAAATAAAGATGAGATGTTCTATGTAACTTTTTGTTTTTTATATGCAAAGCTGCATCAGTAACTTTTAAATGGAACACATGGCACATTCTTTTCTTAATGGTTCCTTCACCTCACTATATTTCTCACCATAAACCTTCATATTCTCTTTTAGCTTCAGAATTAAATCTATCAAGTTTTGTCAAATGAATGTTCAGATTTTTATATAATACATTAATTTAGATATAATGATTTATGGAAAAAAATGTTTTGCAAATATTGCTCAAAATGTTGCTGTTTTTAGAAAGAAGTCCTTGGTCCTTTCATATCAAGATTAAATAGAAGAAATATAAAAATTTATATTGACCTCTTTCTCTTTACCCCATTGTTCATCAGGCTTGAGTCTTCAGTAGTTACCTTAACGATGTAAGGTGCAATGAAGTGAAATGGAAAAGTTGACCTTTGCGTAATTCTGCATCGACTCTTTAATATCAAAAAGCCTTGTTACAGATGTTTGCTGTAAGACCAAAAGTTCAATAACACATACTGCTTAACAGTAGGAGTTCAGGAATAAATTGCTCAAGATGTAAATTGAGGCAATGCTGACCTCTAAGTGCTTACCTCCGCTGTACATCACCACTTTCTGGAGTCCTCACAAACTGTCTTAGGAAACAGTTTGTGAGAACACAGCATGGAATAAGCAACAAATCAAAGCTTGAGTATACTGAATACCATATGGTTAAGAGTGGACTCACACACTTAAAAGGGATTATACGATTGGAAGCAGGATATCTCTTGGCTATCAGGAGTGCAGTACAGAGTCATCAGCGTAGCCAACATCCATATACCTGAAGAAATCTTTTCTTGATCACTAAGCCAAGACTTTCAGAGCAGATTGTCCACACTGAGTATAACATTGTTTAGGACTGAGATTTTTATGTCTCAGTTCAAAGAGCTTAGGGTTCTCTGAGAAATGTCTGAATTTACCATACCAGTGATTTGCAAGTGTGATGTATGTCATCATGTTTGACACAGCAGTGAGACAGTGATGCTCAGTGGTTCAAAGTCTAAATGTGCAGTACTGCGGAGGGTTTTGAAAGTGTATGGAATGGTTGAAGGTTCAAATAATACCCCATTTCAGAACAGAGTTTCACATCAAAAATTGATTTTTTTTTCAAAATATTGATATTTTTCAAATGGACAGTTTAGCTATGTTTTCTCAATGTTATTATTCTGTGTTTTGCAAATTCTACTCTAGTTCACGTGAAGATATTTCAGCTTCAAAAAGTATGTTTTCCTTCCTTTCCTTTTCTTCTTCATTACTTTGAAGAGTAAATATTTTAATTTAAATTTTGCACTAGCATTCAGAATACTACTGTAAATATTATTCTGCACCTACACAGAAAAGAAAATATCTCTTCCAAATCATTGAAACTGATGAGAATGAGTAGCTTAGTAGTAATGCAAATATGCATAACCAATATTTTTAAAGCATGGAATGTGAGACAATGGGAACAACATAATTAACAGTCATACAATCCAGCTTTGAATTTTTAATTTATTTACAGATTTTTGATTGTCTGAAACAATTACCAAAAAAAATAATGGAGTCAGCATAGCTAATAGAGGAAAATTACCAATAGCAATTGAGTCATGGTGAAACCCACTTATCTGCTATCAAAGAACGAATTATTATGGTATAAAAAATCATGTAAACAATGTTTTTGCAGCAAACATACCCTTTTCCTTTTGAAAGATCTTTTGGATAGCTATCCTTTCAATAAAAAACATACTTCTAGTTCTTTCTTCTTATTTCTTATTGTGATAACATTAATAGATAATATAGAAAACTGAAGTTAGAGGGTTTTTTACATTAACTTTTTCCCCATATATATTTGAACAGATTGTTTGTCTTGAATTGCATGAACATCCTCATAAACTCATTATAGCCCTCTCAAATCAGAGCTGTTAACTTGGGAAGGTGGCAGAACTGTTCCAAGATTGTGGTTGATGTGTTCAAGTTTATGCAGGAATGCAATTAAATTCCTTTAAAATGCTTAGGTATGACAAGCTAAGCTTCCTAAATGCTGACATGAAAAAGCAAGCTACTCCATCACATGCATTATTGAAGTATTGTAATTGTCTCCAGGTTTGTCAATAAAGTATGATTTAAAAAAACCCAAAACATAAAAAAGAGCTCAATTTTTAGATTATATTATACTACATTGTAATCTGCATTGCAAATGTGCTGTACCTTTCTTTCTATATACATGTAATAGTCTCTCTTTAAGCGTTTGTATATACTAATGAGCCTTTTCTTCTGTAGGCTGAAAAATTCCAGGTGTCTCAGTCTTTCCTCACAGGATAGGTTTTCCAGTCATCTGGAACATCCATTTCATCCCTGTTGCTTTTTATTGGACTGTCTCTACTATGTTTGTTTTTCTCTTATACTGAGGAGCCAAGACCTGAGCACAGTCCTCCAAATGTGGTCTATCCTGTGCTGAGAAGAAAGTAGGCGTTAGAGAATACCTCCTTTGACTTACCTTGAATACTGTGCCTGATGAAACCCAGGATAGTATCTGCCACCTTTGCTGTCAGGTCACGTTATCTTTTTTGCCTTTAAAACAGGAATATCTCTTTCTCAAAAATAAATTTCATAATTCTGTGTCTCATGTTAAGAAATTAAACTTCTATGTAATGTATCATTATTAGATATTAAATGAATTGTCTTTTTTCTTTAAGGTTTGAAGAGATATCTGGACAAAATGATACTGTTATACTAGAGGTGTCTGCAGTTTTGTGGAAATGATCTAGTAATCATGGAACACAATCTCCCAAGTCCCAGAAAGAAACTTCTGTAAGAACAATGTTTTTGTTTGTTTTTTTTTTCTTCCCTGATAATAAAGTTTTAAAATAACATAGAACATTTTTTTCTAGCAGTTCTGAAGTGGTGGAAGACCAATCACTCCTCTTTTACTCTCATCTACAGTGTCTCAAGCTATCATCACTTAAGCTCCTTATACTCTAGTGGCCAAAAATACACTAAAATGAGTTTGGATTAAAGTAGAATGTCAATGACATTCTGCTGTCGGATTCATTTAAAATCATATTTGTTACATTCAACCAGCTTCACAGTGGTGGAGAGCAGCTGGCTCAAAATAAGACCAAGGAGAGATCAAACTACTGATCACTGGAAGAGAAATCTAGAATCAAGGAATTGTAGACCGAATTGGGTTGGAAAGAATCTCTGAAGTGCAGCATGCCCTACAATAAGCAGGGACATTTGTAATTAAAACAGACTGCTCAGAATCCTATCAAGCTTGACCTTGAATGTCCCCAGAGATGGAGCCTCTACCACCTCTCTAGGCAGCTTGTTCCAGTGATCCACCACCTTCATATTAATGTTTCCTAATATCCAGCCTAAATGTACCATTTTCTGTCTTAAAACCATTACTCCTTGTCCTATGGTTACCCATCTTTCATATCATTGTGCACATCAACTTCAGTAACTTGGACAACATAGTATCTCTAATTTTCATCAGTGATCTGCAGCCTATTCACTAGATGATAGTCCTTGTGTTGTCATTATCCTTGCTAACCATAGTTGTTTAAGCAGCCTTTATCAAATAAAACTCTCAATTAGCTGACACAAAGAACAATTTTTGTTTTAAGTGCTCCCTTTAATTGCCATTTAGAGTTTATCAAGCTTCATTTGTATCTGAGACCAAACACAGACAGTCATAGTAGCTGCATTTATCTAGGAGGATACATAACAAAAAATGGAGTTAAAAATGTATTTTTGAAGAGACATTCTGACTTGCATACTGACAAACTTTCAAAGAAATTTAGCTGTATTCATAAAGAAAAAGATATTGGTGTTCACTAACAAAAATATACACAAATCCAATATCCATAAAAAATTGCATCCCAGGAAAAAATCTGAGTCTGTAACAATACATATAAACTCTGAGAAGTCTTAAAAAACCTTCAGATTTGTAGATGATTTTAAACAGACATTGCTAACTATCAAGATGACAGCTAAAAACTTTAAAATCTGAAAGCAGGTTTTAAACGATGGTGTTGGATGATGGTTGGACTTGATGACTTTAGAGATTTATTGCAACCTAAAATGACTCTATGATTATATAAATAAGTTATATACATGCATGGAATCAGCCCAAATACTTGCTGTAATTTGTAAGTGATGCATAGTTCTTTTAGCATGTTAAAAAATTCCATAAAAGGTTACATAATTTTTTAACAATAAGGATGTAGAACTATGTTGCCAAACACAGTCATACTCATCTTTACAGCTATTATGAACTCTAAAAATAAATTTTATTTGCACACATCAGCTTGTCACAACCAATGGGATACATGTCTTATCTTCTGAAACAAACCCAACTAAAATTAATTACTGCATCAGTATCAATGCATTTGGAAGACGGACAAGGTATTTTTGCCTTGCTTTAAAATACAGCAGCAGTATACAGAGGGGGCATCTGAAACTTCAGGAAAATAAAGGACTATATATCCCTGCTAGATAAATATTCTTCTCAAAAAAATACAACCATGTGTTTTTTTTTTAAAGAGGTCTTTGCTTGAGAGAAAATTGTCAAACACAAGTTCCCCATAGTGTAGAGTCGCAAATGTGTTCCATGGAGTCATTATACAACTGAATGTTTTAACAAGGATTGACAACTGTTACACGTTTCTGAAACAGTCAAGTGCATACTGTGTGCTGTACTTACTCTTACATGAATTACATCATCTTTCAGGGACAGGGCATCCATATCTTCTCTGGGCAACCTGTTCCAGTGCCTCATCACCCTTATAGCAAGGAATTTCTTCCTAAAATATAATCCAAATCTACCCTTTTTTAGCTTGAAACAATCGCCCCTTCCCCTATCACTAGAGTACTCCCCACCTCTCCTGCTTTCCTGTAGACTTACTTGACAGCTCTGTTTTTGTGTCTCAGATCCAATTTTGGCTACAGAGATTTTTACATAAGCATACAGTGACTCAAAGAATAGGATATATGACAACCTCATTAGATATGATGTAAAGTTGCTGCCACAGATACACAGTTACACGGCTTTCAAACTTTTCAAATCTTGCTGCACAGATTTGATGTTCTCTGTCAGAATGAGAGTATGTTCTTATTATTTCATGTGGTCTTAAGCAGCATCTAATATCTAGCATTTCAGAGAAAGAGCTAGCATCTCCACATCCAGAATAAAGCAAATGCCAAAAAACTTGGCAGAATATAGGATTTCCTCAGAGCCATAGCCTTCCTGCAGCATGGGATCCTCCACAGGCTACAGGCTCTGGTAACCTACTTTACTGTTAACCTCCAAGTCCTGCAGGATAATCTCTGATCCAGTATGTGAGATTTGACTCTCCTAATGATTTCCAAAGACAACATCTGTATTTCTCCCAAAAGCCCTGCTTCTGGTTGTTGCATGCTTCCTTTTTCTAGTCCTATACAAAGACTAGGAAAACAAAAAAAAAAAAAAGTCACTGTCACCAAGCTGGACATCTCCAGTTATGAGAAGAAAATCTATGGGTTGAAGCCATCTCTGGCCCTTTGCTTTTTTCAAAGATCATTTTAGTTTTGCTGTTTTGATACTCAATGTTAGGCTGAGCCACACATATACTTCCCTCACTTTGGTACAGATAGATCAGGAAGATATTTACATAGAATCATAGAATCATTAGGGACTGGAAGGGACCTCAAAAGATCATCTAGCCCAATCTCCCTGCCAGAGCACCTTTCTTTTAACTTGAGGAAGGCCGTTTGCAAAATCAGCTGATATAGCCATTATCTAAAAGAGACTACCTGCTGATCTTATTTATGTCGAGGTAAATTTAACTTTATTTGCAACAGTCTTTATCCCTACTTATTCTCAAAGCTTCATGAGTAATCTTGTGCCCATCTTCTCTGTGATTTTGTCCAGATGAACAAGAAGGCCAACGGCATCCTGGTTTATATTGAAAATAATATAGGGAAGTGTGCTTGATACTGGTCATAGAATCATGATCACAGAAAAGACCTTGAAGATCATCAAGTCCCACTACTCTTTCTGCAACCCCTAACCAATAAATCATCTCCTCAAATACACTATTGTGGTAGGTTCAGGACCACAATTCAATATCAAACAAAGGAAAGCATGTCAGTCAGAGATGGCCTGANGGGGGGTCGTAATGGCATTTCGGCACCAGTCTTGCTTCTCCAGTCCGGGCGCGGTGCGGCGACGAGCAGCAGTGGTGGCACCACGCTGCCGCGACGGCGGGAGCTGCGTTGGTTCGCTGCTTTTTCTCCGGTCTGGGGCAATTACTTCTTAGGTCCAGGGCCGCCGTGCAGCGGCGGTGGCAAAACCGCGATGTGGCAGGACTGCTTCAAGTCTCCGCACCCGCGGCCGGGGTCGCTTCCAGACCCTGCAGCGGCAGGTTCCCGCCGGCGGTGGGGTCAGGAGGGAGCCGCGGCTGG
>VXBP01009197.1:7471-27590 GCA_013400115.1 Rhinopomastus cyanomelas | reverse complement strand
ACGGCGGGTTTGGGGGGGCCGCGGGTGGCTCGGGGGGGCCGCGGCAGGTCCCGGCTGCTTCGGGAGCCACTGGTCCTCGGAGCCGCGGTTCCCCCTGAGCCGCGGTTCCCCCTGAGCCGCTGTCCTCACCNNNNCCCCACCGCCCGTTCCCAGGGCGGTGGGGGGCGCTCCCTTCAGGGCCACAGCCCGCGAAAAGAGGCCACGAAAAGAGGCAAACAAAGACCCTGCCCCAGTTATTATAGGCTCCCCCAGTCTGCCTTTTAGGGGCAGGTCACAGGACAGATGCTTCCGGGGGATGGTCCTGTGACCTGTACAACCGGAGTAGGTCCCCCAGAACACAACAAAACTTTTCTTCCTCGTGAAAGCACTTCTACGGGTTCTAGCAGTTCTCAAACTGCAACAACTATATCTATCCATTGTTGAACATATCCAGGGATGGTGCTTCTACCACCTCTCTCCATAAGCTGTTCCAATGTCTTACTACTCTTTCTGTGAATAAATTTTTCCTAATAGGATTTGAAAGGACTCTTCACTTCAAGTCTTGTGTTTACTTTTGGGGCCCTTGTTGCAAAAAGGCATTGAAGTGCTGGAATATTTCCAAAGAAGGGTGACAAAGTTGATGGGAAACAACTGAGGGAACTGGAGTTGTTTAGCCTGAAAGAAAGGAGGCTCAGTGAAGATGACTGTCTACCTGTAAGGTAGCTTTCAGTTTGTCCTCCAAAGCAACATGTGATTGGACAAGAAGAAACAACCTTAGGTTGTGCTAGGGGAGATTTAGATTGGATATTAGTAAAAGATTCTTCACTAAAAGTGTTGTAAATCATTGGAAGAGATTGCTGAGATAAGGGGTAGAGTCAACATTCCTGGAGATACTTAAAACACTTGTAGATATTTTTGTCTCAAAAATTGATTTCTTCTTCAGGAATGCAGAGGGCTGATCCACAAAAAAAGTTGAGGTATTATACTTCTGTGTTGCAGATTTGCTTAAATCCTGGGGCTAAGAGGTGATCCACAAAGTTAGCTCACTGAATTGCAAAAGCAGTATGTCATTTAATACAGTCTCAAACTATCTTAATACATTCATTATTTATTAGGTTTCTGGTACTGATTACAATTTCAGTTCTGCAAATGATTGGCTCATTTGAAGTACAGTAAAAGTACAGTCACTTTCTACTATGCAAGCTTCGACATTAGAGGGGTTTTGCACGCCAGGGTCCTAAATTGAATTGGAGGCCCCCCAATATCCCCCTGCTGCATTTATTTTTACCCCAGTTCTTTCTGTGATGCAGCCATGGACAAGGAAGCCCCTCTATAAAGCTTAGTGGACTTCCAGATTGCTTTCTTTTTGGTTGGAGATCAGTGGCCCCAGGGGCCGGCAGCTGGAATGCAGTGAGTGGACTGGAGCAGTGCTGGCCTTGTCCTGATGCTGGAGTGGAGCTGCCACCCACCACCCATGGCTCAGTGTAAGACCTATGGGCTGGCCCTAGCTGAGCCACTGGCAGTTCATTGGCACATTAACTAAGTTAATTGCTTAAGTTTGTCTGGGTTTTTCAACCTTTGACAGTTGGACAGGATGATTTTAAAGATCTTTTACAATCAAAGTATTTTTCATCTCATTGTTCACTACATTGTTCACTTTAACTTAATAAGTCTTCTCTACGTCATAATTAGAAAGGCTTCTGAAAGTTTTCCTCATTCGGTCTTTACATAGCCTTTGATAAAGGAGGTGAAATTTAATTGAAATGTCGAGAAAGACTATCTTGGAGAGTGAACGGCACATGATGCAGAACACAAAACTCCCAGTTAGCTTACTGTGTCTTAAATGTCTCCCTTGTGAAGAGACTAAACTGTTAGTTTAATGATTCATTTTCTTCTTCTTGGTTTTGTGAAATAAATTACATTTCATCCAAGCTTGCATTGTAAAAGGGAAGAATATATCTGCACAGACTTTATTTCTTCTTGGGCATTTTTTCCAAGTATTTTAAATTAATGAAGTTATAAACTTGTTATATTTTATTTGTTTGCTTTTTATTTCCCTAGTCATGACAAATGAAATAGTAATAATAGTAATAATAGCTTTAAAGTCTGTTTTGAATGAAAATACACAGTTTGTATTTGACCACTTGCTGATTATATATGAGCATGAATTGAACTGTCTGAAACACTTAGGAAAGTGTTGAGACACATACCAAAGAAATTGATCAAAAATGGAACTAAGGAAAAAAATAAATTAATTACACTAATTACTGCAACAGAATATTTTTACTCTTTTTTGCTATGATGTTTAATCACATATTTAAATGTATTATTTTGATACAGAAAAATGAATTAATTTTTTTTTTAACTTTCTTTTTAAAGGTAAGACATACAGAGTTTTATATTTTTACTCATTAGTGCAAAACGTGATAAGTGTTCATGGAAATCAGGTGAAATTGAGATTTTTTTATTTTTCTTTAAATTCTATCAGTGAACCATTTAAGACATTAAGGAGTCTTAGAAGGTATATGCAATTCTGCCTTTGACATCAAACAATAAAAGAAAACCCTAATGATTCTTAATGGAACCTGTAATGAAGAAAAATAAAATAGTTAATATTTGTTGATTAAACCAGATTGTTTTGTACAAAATATGATTCTAGATAACATTGCAAATAGTGCATGTGTGTGGTGGGTTTAAGACCACAATTTAAGATAAAGGAAAATAAAGCAAAGCAGTGAGGTCTCAATGACATCTCGGATAAATTTGCCAGACGATGGATAGCTTAAGGAAAGCTGCAGAAACATTTATTAACTCTATAACTATATACAGAAAGGAAGAAAAGGTTACACAAGTCAGTGCACACAAACTAGAAACTGTGTCACAAATGCCATCATACATTCTGAGATAAATACAATGGGAGGTCACTATTGTTTGGGCCTTTGGTCTTCTTTCACATTACAGATCTGGGGAAAAAGAGCATGTCAGTCAAGTAGAGATGAGTACCACCACCCTCTCCATTATTTTTGCATCACCCCTGTCTGCGATACAGCGAGACCCAAACTGTTTGCAGACTGGTGAGTTCTTCAAGTCTTCAGCGTAGCTTCTCCAGCGCAACGCTCTCGGGATGGCCTGACTTCTCAGCACCAAAAACTGCATCCCTAGATGCAGGAGACATGCATGTCAAAAAAAGAACCCAATCTCTGTCTTTCAGATCCAAGGTTTAAAGATTCTCAAGTCCTTCTGCTTTCTTCAACTAAGCACAAAGGGGTCCTCCCCCAAAACTTAAGCATCCCCAGTCGTTATCAGTGGCAGAAATGACAAACAGCCTCTCTTCCTGCTGATCAGTCTCTTCAAAATGGCGGTGGCGTAGCCACTTAGCTCCTGCCACATGCAGGATCCAAGATGGAGACTGACCGCATGGCTGCATCAGCAGGGCCTCACCCCCCCACACTCTACACGTGGCCAAGAGGATCTTCCAAAGATCCTCTCCTCTCCTCTCACTCTGCTGCTTCAGCTCCAGGAGGAAGAGGAGTACCCCAGCTCACCGTGATGCTGAAGGGCTGCTCAGTTTGGGGCGGGTCGTGATGGCAAATCTGCACCAGTCTTGCTTCCGGGAACGGGCGGTGGGGGCAGTGCTCGATTCAGGGCCGCAGCCCCCAATAGAGAGAACAAAGAGTGTGCTCTGCTTTCTATAGGCTGACCTAGCCAGGCCCTTCCAGGGCAGGTCCCAGGACAGACCCTTCTGGGGGAGGTTCCCAGGACAGGTAATTGGGGGCAGGTCTCGGGACAAGCCTTTCTGCAGCAGGTCCCCAGGAAAGTGTCACCTCCCCCAGGACAGGTAACTGGGGGAAGGGTTCCTCTTGAGAGTAACTTTTGTTCTTCATGAAAGCACAACATCTGCATATCTGAAAATTCTGGTAATTTTCAAACTGCAAGAATGTGGAATGCTGATGACATACAGTATTTATTATGCCTTACTGAATATCAAAATAATATGGTGAGAATAGTTTAGCTAGATGTAAAGACAGAATAGAATCATAAAATCATAGAATCATTAGGGATTGGAAGGGACCTCGAAAGACCATCCAGTCCAATCCCCCCGACACAGCAGGATCACCTAGACCAAGTCACACAGGGACACATCCAGGATGGTATTAAACGTCTCCATTGAAGGAGACTCCACAAACCCCATGGGCAACCTGTTCCAGTACTCTGTCACCCTCACTGTGAAGAAGTTCCTTCTCAATTGATGTGGAACCTCCTTACAACCATTGCCCCTCATCCTATCACTAGATGACACAGAGAAGAGCCTGGCTCCAGTCTCCTGACACCCACCCTTCAAATATTTATGGACATTAAAAAGGTCACCCATCAGTCTTCTCTAAGCTCAAGAGACCCAGCTCCCTCATCCTTTCCTCATAAGGGAGGTGCTCCACCTCCTTCATCATCTTCATTGCCCTACGCTGGACTCCCTCCAGCAGGTCCACATCCCTCTTGAACTGAGAGGCCCAGAACTGGACACAATACTCCAGATGTGGTCTCACAAAGCAGAGTAGAGGTGGAGAAGAACCTCTCTTGATCTGCTAACCACCCCTCTTCTGATCCACCCCAGCATGCTGTCGGCCAGCTGGCGAGAAATCATCTAAACAACAAAAAAGGCTCGCCTAGCACTCAGTCACATCCCAATTTATCAGAGAACTCAACTCAGAGAATTCAACTTAGGTTGAATGAAAGGAGGTTTGCACAAAAATCAAGTTTACTGAAGTTACCAAATGCTGAACTCAAGGCAGCATGGAAAAGGAAGAGGGAAAAGAGAAGACAGATAAGAGGTTAGATCACCACTTCAAGCTGCAGTAGTGTCTAGCAGACTCCAGCCTCCCACCACTCCTCAGCTCCAAATTCCTGCAAAACTCCTTGGTTTCTCTGCCCATCTGCTTACTTTATAGGTGTAGTTGGCTTCCTGGATTTTGGAAGTGGTGGTCGAGATAGATGATCAGCCCATCTTCGCTTACTTAACTTCTCAGATATTCAGTGTCTCCAGCAGTCCTTCTATCTCTGGGTGTAGTCATAGCCTGGCTTGCAGTGAAAGGCAACACCCGCACACCCCTGGGTGCTGTTTGAATCCCTCCTTTTGTCTCCTGCCACCAGGGGCGTTTTTTTCACTCCCAGTGATATGGAGGACTTGATAAGATGGCTGCTCATGCATTCACGAATGAAAGGAGGGGGGCCCTGCAAGGGGCTAGCCTAGTCAACGACATGCACACCGATATGGTTTAAATGCCGAGTTCATTTATTCCCGTAATCACCTTGCTTATATACAGTTATGCCCTGTCCACGCGACACCGAGGTTACGCTCATTGGGTACCTGGCCTTTGTCACGTGCAGCTGCCTTCTAGCCCACTGGCCATCATACAACAAAAAACTACCTGATCGGACGGCCTTTCCAGCCACCCCCTAACACTGCCCTTCATCCCTGGTTCCCACGTTCTGGTTAACATTACTCTGTAATTGGAACTTCACTGCTCTTCCCTGCTTATCACCTTCAAGGCCGTTCTCAGGGTAGCTATTTCTGGCTCAGTGCGGGTTGTCCACAGCGTCCATCACTAAGTCTGTTAAGAACTCATCTACACACAAACTGCTGGATAAAACACTGGTGGAATGGGCCCAAAGAGTGGTGGTTAATGGAGTTAAATCCAGCTGGTGGCCTGTCACAAGTGGTGTGCCTCAGGGCTTGGTGTTGGGACCATCTCTATTTAACATCTTTATTGATAATCTTGAGAAGGACATAGAGTGTATTATTACTAAGTTTGCAGATGACACCATGTTAGGTGGGAGTGTTCATCTGCCACAAGGTAGGGAGCCTCTTCAGAGACACTTGGATAAATTGGAGCAAAGAGCCAATGTTAATGACAAGAACTTCAATAAGGCCAAATGCCAGGTCCTGCACTTGGGCCACAACAACCCCATGCAGCAGTATAGGCTTCAGGAGGTGTGGCTGGAAAGCCGTCTGGCAGAGAGGGACCTGGGGATTCTAATTGACAGGAAGATGAATATGAGCCAGCAGCGTGCTGAGGCCAATGACATCCTGGCTTGTATTAGAAATAGAATGGCCAGCAGGAGTAGGGAGGTTATCATCTCCCTGTATTCGACACTGGTGAGACCACACCTTGAGTATTGTGTCCAATTTTGGGCACCTCAATACAAGAGAAATGTGGAGGTGCTGGAGCAGATACAGAGGAGGGCAACTAAGCTGGTGAAGGGCCTGGAGAATAAATCTTATGAGGAAAGACTGAAAGAGCTGGGGTTCTTTGGTTTGAGGAAGATTGGGCTGAGAGGAGACCTCATCACTCTCTACAATTACCTGAAAGGACGTTGTGGAGAGGTTGGTGCTGGTCTCTTCTCACAAGTAATTAGTGATAGAACAAGAGGAAATGGGTTCAAGTTACAACAGGGTAGGTTTAGAATGGATATTAGGAAGAATTTTTTTCACAGAAAGGTTGGTCAAGCACTGAAATGGGCTTCTTAGGGAGGTGGTTCAGTCACCATCCTTGGATGTATTTAAGAATCATTTGGATGATGTGTTGAGGGATCTGGTATAGAGGTGAACTTGTAAGGTAGGGTAGATGGTTGGACTCAATGATCCCAGGAGCCTTTTCCAACCAGAGTGATTCTGTGTGAACTCAATCTAACCTGAGTGATGCTGTAGTGGTGCCTGTGCCCATCCCTCTCTCTGGACCTGCGTCTGGATGGCCTTGGCCAGCATCTTGAGGAGTTAATCTCCTGTATGAAACCATGAGACCAAGTTTTACCCTTGACAAAAGAACTGGAGAGTTCCATAACCAGTTTTAGTGCTGCCCACTGCATTGAGTAGTGGGGGGAAAGGCTTTAAAATTCTGGAAGTTCTTAGCTCCAGTCACAGAAGACATTATTTTCTCAGTTTTAACCACATTTGTTTGATTCATGAAAGCATATATGGTTTTAGTTCCATTAAAAATAGTCACAAAACCGACTTTCTTACTTGAAAGATGCTTGCATTTTTTGAAAATTTTTAACAGCTGTAATCATCTAAATTAAACTGATTATTTTCAGCTAACTACAAACAATTAACAATAACAAGTTCAATTAAAATTACATCAATGTATCAAGTAAGATGCAATAATTTAATCAGTGATCTTCTAGCTAGACCATCAGACTGATTTTATAAATTCCATAATAAAATATCCAACTGATGGATTTGCAAACTGAGGTATGGTAAAATAAAAACTACCCATGCCTTCTGTGTCCTGAGCAGAAATAGTGATATGCTAATACAGTTGTGTTCTAGCTGGTTTTTTCCTAAATTAGATATCTGAAAGCCTTCGGACATGTACCTCCACAGCATGGATAGCAGTAGAACTAGTTCCTGTAGTGCTGAGCATCATGATAGGTAGTCCTTGTATCAGCATTCAGAATAATATTTAAGATCTGACTCAAGAAGTTAACTGAAAATCCACAGGTTTTAAGCAATTTTGAATATGTCACCCATTATAATTATTTGCAGATGAATTTTCTATGGTTACCAAAAGAAAGGACAGGATTGGTGCACTAGGAAATGGAAATGGAAGTGGGACAGTAGTAGTGAGGAAAACAGACATCTCAGAAGTTTACAGCAAAGAGAATGTCATTGACATGTGGTTCTAGACCCACAGCAACGTAATTTTTTAACTTCATATCCTCAAATACTTACCTTTTGCTTAGAGCTACAGTTGGAGAACGCCCGGTATCACACTAGCAAGTCATCAAACTAGCAATTTAAAGATAGCCACATGATATTGTTTTCAGACAGAATTCCAGGGTGCCTGTCTGGCCCTGAACCAAGTAGGCAGGGTAATTGCCCTGAGAGTTCCTGTCCACTAGATTACTCTGCTGGTTACATTTCATAAGACTGGCCATGTCTCCAGGCCAGTCAGATGTACATCTGAGGACAACTTTCTGGAATTACACTATCAGTTTGGGTTTTTTTTTTTTTTTTTTTTGACAAAGACAGAATCCCAAGACAGCTCTTTATGACACCTTTGCTGTTGCTTTTAACTGTAGGGTACCATTTTGGACTCAAAACATTTTTTGCAATTATTCTCATGACTACAAAGTCTTTTCTGACATTTCTAAATATGGTATATCAAGTTTAGTACTTCTTACACACAATAAGGAAACTTTAGTACATGACATTTAATTTTCAAGTGTTTTTTACTGAAAGAAGGAAAGAAGTTGATAAAAAAGTAAGATAGAATTATAGTATTATCAAGGCTGGAAAGACCAGCCCTCATCCCAACATCTCCTTAACCCCTAGACTATGGCCTCAAGTCGTCTATCTATTTGGTTTTTAAACATCTCCAGGGACAGTGACTCCACCACCTCCCTGAGCAGCCTGTTCCAGTGCCCAAACACTCTCTCAGTAAATAACTTGGTCCTAATAGCCAGTCTAAACTTCCCCTGATGCAACTTGAGGCCATTTCCAGTCATCTTATCAGCAATCTGGGAAAAGAGATCAGCACCAGCCTCACTCCAACCTCCTTTTAGGTAGTTGTAGAGAGCAATAAGGTCTCCTTTCAGTCTCCTGTTCTCTAGACTGAATAACCCCAGTTTCCTCAGCTGCTCTTCCTAAAGCATGTTTTCCAGACCTCTCATTAGCCTCATTGCCTTCTGTAAATCTGCTCCAGAACCTCAATATCCTTCTTATCCTATGGTGCCCAAAAGTGGACACAGTATTCAAGGTGCAATCTCATGAACAAGGAGCAATGGGTGTAAGTTGCAGCAGAGAAGGTTCCGCCTCAACACAAGGGGGACCTTCTTTACTGTGAGGGTCACGGAGCACTGGAACAGACTCCCCAGGGAGGTCGTGGAGTCTCCTTCTCTGGGGACTTTCAAGGCCCGCCTGGATGCGTTCCTCTGTGATCTGTGTTAGATAGTTTTGTCCTGCTCTGGCAGGGGGGTTGGACTCGATGATCTCTTGGGTCCCTTCCAACCCCTAACATCCTATGATCCTATGATCCTATGATCCTATGAATGTAGAACACAGGGTCCTTATCACCTCCCTATTCCTGCTGGTTGCACTATTCCTGATTGGCCACCTGGGCACACTGTTGGCTCCTGTTCAGCCAGCTGTAAACCAGCACCCCCAGGTCCTTTTCCACCAGGCAGCTCTCCAGCCACTCTTCCCCAAGCCTGTAGTGCTACTGGGGGGTTTTCTGACTAAAGTGCATGACTCAGTACTTGGCTTTGTTAAACCTCATTCTGTTGCCTTCAGCTGATCGCTCTAGCCTGTCCAAATCCCTCTGCTGTGCCTCCCTACCCTCAAGCAGATAGACACTCCCACTTAATTTCGTGTCAGCTACAAATTTACTGAGGGTGCATTTGATCTTCTCATCCAGGTCATTAAGAGACGTGTTAAACAAGACTGGTACCAAAACTGAGCCCTGAGGGACACCTCTTGTGACTGGTAGTCTACTGGATTTAACCCCATTCACAACTCCTCTCTGGGCTCAGAAAGCCAGCCAGTTTTTAACACAATGAAGGGTTCACTTGTCTAAGCTGTGATCCACCAGCTTCTCCAGCAGAATTCTGTGGGAAACAGTGTGAAATGCCTTACTGAAGTCCAGGTAGACAACATTCACTGCTTTCCACTCATCCTCTAGGTGGATCGGCTGATCACAGAAGGAGATCAGGTTGGTTAAACAGGACTTGCCCTTTATGAACCCATGTTGGCTGGGCCTGATCTACTCATTGTCCTGCACTTGCTGCTTGATCACCTCCAAGCTGAATCTTCCCCGGTACTGAGGTCAGGCTGACAAGCCTGTAGTTCCCTGAATCCTCCCTTCTGCCCTTCTTGTAGATGAGTGTCACAATGGCATTTCCAGTCATGTAGGACCTCTTCTGTTAGCCAGGATTGCTAATAAATGGTTGAGAGAGGCTTAGCAAGTTCCTCTGACAGCTCCCTCAGCACTCTTGGATGGATCTCATCCAGTCCCACAGACTCATCAACGTCCACCTGGCCTAGTAAGTCATACACTGCCTTTTCCTGGTCTATGAGGGGACTATACTGGTCTCCAACCCTATCTTCCAGATCAGGGGACTGAGTACCGTGAGGATAATTGGTCTGACTACTAAAGACTGAGGCAAAGGAGGCAGTAAGTACCTCAGCCTTTTCCTCATCCTTAATAACTATGCTCCCCTTTGTGTCCAATAAAGGATGGAGACTCTTCCTGTTAGAAGAGAATAAAGAAAACTACTTCAGAATATAAAATGCAAACTTTTGAGTATAGGGTACAGTCAGATTAAGAAATGTTCAAGTAAGCATGTAATGAGCCTGTACTTCATAAAATCATCAATTTCTTCCAGTTCCTACAATACAAGAATAAATAATTAGTCTTTAATTAATTACTACGACCCTGTACACAATGAGTTGTTTGTTCAGCAACTGAAATTCAGTTAATTGTTTTCAAAATGAAAAAAAAAAACCCCACAAACCAAAATAATGGCAAATCACATCATCAAGGTAGAATCTTTTTGTTAAAATCAGAACTCACAGGACAGAGGATAAGACTAATCATGAGTAAACTGTCATGAACATTACCATTAGTATTGCTGTAGAATACCTCAGCTGTGAAGAACAGTGATCAAAACAGGTGACAGCAGATTTCTTTCTGCTATGAATGCTAAGATCTAAAATGTCATTTCTGCTTTGATATAGCAAACCAAGCTGAAAGCTACACTTGAGTTGATGCTTTGTAATCCTTTAAAGAACAAGGAAATCTTTCTTTAAGAGAATAATTAAGGCTAATAAACACTTACTAGTAACTACTTCTGCCAACGAGAAAGAAACAAAACCAGAAAATGTGAAGTAGTATTAGGTATTCAAATGATTTAGTGGATCAGGGATTTGCCCATCTACAACAATGCACTGTCTTTGAATCAGGTGCTATCTAGAAAGTAAGAAAAAAAACACAGTAGAAAGGTACAGTCAAGGCTTGGATTTATTTTGCTTTTAATTGTCTATTCTTATGAGCATAAAAAAGGTTTTGTTTAGAAAAGTCTAATCTTAATGTAATATTCTTCCTGAATTAAGTTAATTCTGTCCTTATAGCATTTATATCTGAGCTTTGAGGCAGAAATTCATCCACTTACACCTAAAAAAAAAAAAAAGGCAAAAAAAAACCAAAGGTAAAGAAATAAAATTGTTTACAGTACCGTCATAACCAAGAAATTCTGTGTCACTCATTATTCAGTCCTCAAAAATAAATTGCTGTCTGACAGTAAATCAAAATAAATTGCTGTCTGACAGTAAATACAGATCATTACCTATTGCTGGAATAATAAGGAAAAAGTAGAGCAAATCTTCTTTTGTTATCCACTTTAAAAAATGAGACCCTGGTGCTAGGTCTTCTGACTTCTTCCACAGTTAATGCTGTTCTTAGTAACACTGCAAATGAAAAAGCCTTTTCCAACTTTTAGTAAAAACAAGCAGTATTGGTATAGTTAGAGCAAAGACTGTACTACTTCAAGGAATGTCACATAAAGACGTTTCTTGTTTATACATTTATGTTAACTTTAAAGCTTGTATGCTGCTGAACTGTCAATAACCAGTTTCTATAGCATGATATCCCTCTTCCTCTTATTACCCAACTGATTTAAATTAATTTTCTTCTGTATTTCTATAAATATTTTGAATTTTATTAATTCATTCACTTCCCATCTTTACAGTACTTTTGGCTATTTTTAATTGGGCTTTTAGTGATACTTTATTATTATTGTTGATATTTTTGCCTTCTTCATAAACATGTTTGAGCTCAGTAAAATGGGTGCTGTCTATGGCACATTAGTAGATATCTTAAATGTACCTCAAACCAGCAGTTAAATGTAGTAGAACTAGGGGAAATATGACTGTTATTAGGTGGTTAAAGAGATCATAACTTTTAAAGTTTTACTATTTTCCATTTGAAGTTTGTGTAGGAGTTTAATAAAAAAATACCGTTAACTATTTTCCCCTTACATTTCAACAGAAACTTCAGAAAAAAAGTCCAATCAGTATTCTGGAAATTTTCACCAGGCTTGTTTCTCACTATTCTTGACTTTCTTTTGGCCACAGCATTGTGTTGAAATGAGTAATAGCTAATTTCAGGGTTGTTTTCTCTTACAATTAGATTCTGTCTTTTTTTTTTTTTTCTTCTCTTTCCATACCTAGTGATTCATAAAACTCTCACTAAGAAAATTGAATGTAACAAGGAATGTACAAAGGAACCTTTCATATTTTTATTACACTGATTTTATTAAACAAAGCAGAAAGATAGTTTTTAAATATATCTAAAACACCAGCAATGAAACAATAAAACCACTACTCTGCTATCATAAGGAAAACAAACATTTGCACTGATTACTAATTATGTATTTAGAAGATTAATAAGCATAATTGTTTTACTAAAAATTTCTGTAAAATCAAATCATTTTCAGAATCTTTGATACAATTTTTTATAATGAGAACCAGAAGAAAATTTTCAAAGTTACTGGTAGATTTTTTTTAAAAAATAGATTTTTTAAAACGTAATTTAAACATAATTTTTAGACCATCTTACACACATACCGGATTCTACACTACTTTTTAATTTTCATTTTTCAATAAACAGGTAATTTCATCTGTTCTGGCCTTAGATTAGAGTGACTTTGACATAACTTTTGTTAATGTATTATTCTTATTCTATTCATGATATATATTACAAATAAGATTTGTTCACCAAAAAAAAAAAACCTACAGAATCTGGTTACCTCACTTCTTGCTTTCATAACAATCCATAGTGATCTTCCAAAGGATACTTTTCCCAGTATACCATGTTACAGAATTGCTTTGATTTGTCCTCAGTAACTTTGTGATTGGATACTCTTATGTTATGTGAAGGATTCTTCTTATTATACACACTATCTTCTTTGATATTGTCCTGTGCAACTGTAAGCATTTAAAGGAGTTCAATAGCTGAAAAAAATGAGAAAAAAATATTCAACAGCAATTCTTTCCCTGTAGGAAAGAAAAAAGTATCACAGATTCACAGAATTGTAGGAGCTAGAAGGAACCTCAAGAGATCACAAAGTCTGAGAGTCCAGTCCAAAGCAGAACTGCCTAAAGCATGTTGCACAGGTGTGAATCCAGACAGGCTTTGAATATCTCCAGAGGAGACACCACAACATCTCTAGGGCAGCCTGTTCCAACACCTTGTGACTCACTCTGTAGAGAATTTTTTCCTTATTTCTAAATGAAACTTCTTGTGTTCCAGCTTGTACCTATTGCTCCTTGTCCTGTCACAGAGCACAACTGAAAAGAGTCTGGCACCATTCTCCCTACAGACACTCTTCAGATGTTTATAGGCATGGGTCAGGTCTCCTCTCAGTCTTCTCTTCTCAACGCTCTATAGGTCCACATCTCTCAACTTTTCCTCATAATAGACGTGCTATGGTTACAAGAGGTGTTCTCCAGTGTTCAGTGTTAGAGCCTTCTCTTTTTAATATCTTTAATTAGTGATCTGGATGATGCCACTGAATACACCTTCATTAAGTTGGGATGCAACAACAAGCTGGATGGATGTGTTGACCTGCTAGAGGGCAGGACAGCTTTACAGAGAGATCTGGACAGGTTGGGCCGAGGTTAATTGTATGAGGTTCCATAAGGCCAAGTGTCACTTGGGTTGTAGCAGCCCAAAGGAAGGCTAGAGACTCTGGAATATGTGTTTGGAAAATTGCACTGGGAAAAACTGTACTGACTCTCAGCTGACTGATTGAGAGTCAATGGAATACGAGCCAGCACTGTGCCAAGGTGGTTAAGAAGGCTAACAGCATCCTGACTTACATTTGAAATAGGGAGGTGATCGTCTCTCTGTACTCAGTACTAGTGAGTATTGTGCACAGTTCTGGATGCCTCAATGCAAGAAGGACATTGAAGTGCTGGTGTGTGTGCCCAGAAGGGCAACAAGGCTTGTGAAGGGTCTGGAGCACAAGTCCTGCTAGGAATGATTGAGGAAACTGAAGTTGTTTAGCTGAGAAAAAGAGACAGAGGGGAGACTTTATTGATCTGTACAGCTACCTGAAAAGATGTTGAAACAAGGAGTGTAACAACATCTTTTCTCTGGTAGCAAGTAATATGTCACCATCCCCGGAGGTATTTAAATTATATGTGCACCTGGTACTTAGGGATATGATCTAAGGGTGATCTGGCAATGCTAAGTTGACCATTTCACTTGGTGATCTTAAAGGTTTCTTCCAATAAAAGAGATTCTGTGATTCTCTTAAAGTAAATAAAATTAAAGTAAATATTATCCAGAATGTTGAAGTAGTTTTTAAAGTGGGAGCTGTAAGCTTAGTAAAGAACTAAAATATCCATTTTTAAGCATCTGGAAATGTATCTGTAGTCTAATTAATTAGTATGTTGAAACATGAAGTAAGACTTCATATTCTTTGCAGGGATTGCAACTCTTCCATTCCTTATAGAGCTCAGCAAGAGTAATTCCCGGGTAGTATTTCCTCAGAAATACAACTGTGTTTGTGGATATATATATATATTTTTAATGAATGCTTTTTAAAAAAAAAAAAATCTTGTCATTAGAAAGGTTAATGCAATTGAAAGTGTAAATATAGGGGTTTTTTTAATAATTTCAATAGGGATAACACTAGATTTTTTTGTGACCAGTTACCACTGAGCAGCCCAAATGTTGTCAGGCAGAAAATATGTGATATTGCATATCTGTCCTCCAGCATTTTCTTTACAATAGTGGAATTTTCTTGTGTTATCTGGCAGGTCTGAACATTTAGTAAAGTGTTTTAAGAAATATCTCCCTGAAGATAAATGGTGAAATTCTTCTTAGGAGAAAGAGATAGACACTTTCATAACAGAAAAAGGGAGAAAAATCAAAATATAGATACTAAACAAACATAACTTGTATGATTTTCCTGCTGATGGCTAAATACCATTAGTTATGCAACACTGCAAACTTAAACCTATTCTGCAGCAGAACATCTGTAGCAAAAAAAGAGTAATCCCTTTGTTGTCATCCACAGGAAAGAGGACACGACATGTATTATGGCACAAAAATTACAAGAAAATTAATTCTGAAATTGTTTGCATAAAGAAATGTAGTATGAATACATTTTGTGGCATGTAGACAAGGAAAAGATAACATATATTTTAAAAAATAATCCATGTTCTTACAAAAATTTCTGAATAAGGATCTTGTGGCTATAATAAAATTATAATAAATAGACAATTTTAAAGAAATCACATTTATTGTATTAATTCATTATATACCAGTGAGAATTTATGCATATTCTTTCCCCAACTTACTAATGAATGAATAACTGAAATGTCTTTTGGGAAGTGCTGCTTCATATTTGAATTGGATTTGTGTGGGTTGATAACATCTCTCATAGCACTTGATTTCATAGTGGTAGCTAGAAGGGTGTTGATAACACACCAATGTTTTGGCTATTCTCTTGTTTAATTTTCCTCTAAGAAAGGTGGATGATAGACTAGCTTTGGCAAGCACCAGGCCTCCAGCCTGGGCCACATCAGCACAGTATAGAAAAACCAAAATGAAAAGCTCCCCAACAAACCAAAGGAAAACTGGAATAAGCATGCTCTATACCCTTATGGAAAATGAGACCAGTAAGTGTTGAGAAGATAGCAGAAACACTACATTTGTAAAGCATAGAAAAGGGAATTATTAGAAATGGACTAGTATAGTAACATAAAAAAAAGGGATCCATTCACATTTTCTATCCAACTAAGAGATCCCTGAGGGCAGTTTAACAAGTGGCTATATCACACAGTGCACATGCATGAATTGGAAGGGTACAGAACCTGAGGCACTTCTTTTGGATCACAATTCACCTCCACTCTCAGTTCCCCAAATAATATCTGACTGGAAAGATAACTTTCATCTAAAAGAGGAATGGTAGGTTTACTAACATATGCTTCCATGTCTACTACATCTTTGTCATACAGGAATTTGTCCATTAAATATAAAACAATGGATCTGACATTTAAAACATTTGTATTTCATAGAATCACAGAATCATTCAGGTTGGAAAAGACTCTTGAGATCAGCAAGTCCAAAGTTTAACCCTACTTGACGAAGTTTACCCCTAAACCACACCTAAACAACTTCTAAACTCAGCCACCTCCCTGGGCAGCCTGTTCTGATGCCTGACTACTCTACTGGGAGAAAACTTTTTTTCCTAATGCCCAGCTTAAAGCTCCCTGATGCAGCTTGAGGCCATTCCCTTCCATTCTATCGCTAATTACCTGTGAGAAGAAACCAGCACCTTCCTCTCTACAATGTCCTTTCAGGAAGTTGTAGAAGGCAATGAGGTCTCCCCTCAGTCTTCTCTTTCTCAGTTCTGATATAAATCATTATTCCTCCAGCAATCAGTATCTTCAAAAATTCATTGATAGTCTGTTATCTCCCATGTCTTTTTTAACTTAAATGTTCTATGTTGTAAACAAAACCCAGTTTGAGTTCTTCTACAGATTTACCTTAAAATAGAGTGTATTACTGATGAGAAAAACAAATAACCTGCTTCACCCAGATAAAAATTATTTCTCATCTTTTCACAAACAATACATACAGAAACCACCTCAAAAAAGCCTATTTTGAGACATACATATTTGTAATAGATAAGTCCATTAGCTCTTAGCAACTTTGAAACATAACATTATTCAACAATCCATGAAAAGTATTTCTGCCTCTTTATCCTTGACTAAAGCACACTCAAGCATCTCCCAAACCTCTATCATCTAATTATCTTCTGCAGTGAAGCAGAAATTGCCAAACACAGGTAATTGTGAAGCAATGAGGAAACTATATGGCAAAGTGCTGATTCCTTACAATGGATTCTCCACACATTTGTTTGTTTGTTTATTCATTATTTTCCTCTGAAGGTTTTCTAATTAAAGACAATTCTCTTTCTGACAATAAAGCACGAAGCAAGATTTTGACTCTACATTTTGTCTTCCAAGGAGCCGTTTCATCACAAGCCTATGTTGACTTTCTCATTTAGATACAAATACTCTCTGTTTTTACTTCATTACTTCTGGTAACACATTTCCTTTCCTAATTAAAATTCTTCATTAAGTATTTTGCTTCTATTCAGATCCTCAAGTCTTCACTTCAGCTGCTCAGAAATTTGCACAGACATATTTCACAGACATATTTCATATATTCATTCATCTTTCTCTTTTCTATTAAGTTCATCCATTTTTAATATTCTCAGGCTTGCTATGTTCATTTTCAGAGATGTAAAAGAATAATAGAGAGAACTACAAAATGGTAGAAACTTCTGACAACAGAATATATCCACTGAAAAAAGTCACCATTTGATTGTTATGATGTAATTGCTTGGCTTACAAGATTAAAAGAAGATAGCATTTGGCAGTTGACACAAATACATGCATTTTTGGGGGCTAGAGAAAAGAGAAATTACAGCTACTTATTCTCGTGATTTTGTGTGCTGGCCCCTTTTTACTGTCTCCCTTCTGTTACATACAATCCACTGAACTATTAAAATAATGTATTTCTTACTGCACAACAAAGTAAGGTATTTTGAATTATTTTTACTTGGCTTCTTTCCTTATGCAATTGGAATTAATAACCAGTGCTCAGGAGGGTGGACCAGATCATCCCAAGTAGCACATGTCTACAGAAACACTCCTTGTATGTTAAATCAAAAATCTATTTTGGTAAAACTGAAAACATAACAGTCTAATGAAAGAATTATTGTTGCCTTTCCAAACACTACAAATTTTAAAAACTGGCATTCCAATGTGTCCATGATCTGTGGACAGTATCCATGATTGTAACAGCTGAAATTGATATTCCACTTTGTTGACATGCTCAGCTTTACCCTGTCACTCGTGTTCCTAAATGAACTTCTGTTTTATGACAAGGAGAACAACACTGAGCGTCTGAAGTCCTATGTAAGGAGAGAGTCCGATGTGGGAGTTTCTACTTATCCTTGATGAGTTTGATATTGCTCTAAGTTCTCTCGTCTTGTGCTGAGTCTGTATAGGGTCATTTTTGTATTTATACATACTAATCACAAGTGGCCAATTAATTGTCACTAGGAAACACAACCTTTGAAACCTACTAAAAGCACTTTAAGGATAAGCTGTGAAGAAAAGATAACCAAGCATACATAGCTCAAGCCTAAAACTGTTTTTCTTCTGTTTGTAAGATTTCATTTACAAGGGACAATTAACTGACCATTGGTGATTTGTTCTTATATCCCTCAGGGCCTACTACCAATCTGTGCACGCACTTTCAGGAATTCTGCTGTTGCATTTCTCTTGCATTTTTGGAGAATATTATTAGCCATTTATCACATTGTTTTAACAGCCTTCATATATATATATATATTTAGTGATAGTGTGACTAATGTTGAGTTAGCACAACCTACTAAGACATGGATCCTTGTTTTAGATTACTGAATAATCTATTGTTTAAGAAAAATGGTCTATTAAAAGACACATGTAAATATATCTACATATGTATACATATATGTAAACATATAAAGAGATAAGCATTAATAAAACCTTATTGCTATCTATGACTTAATATTCTTTATAAAATTGCTCAAAAAAAGTTTAAAATTTGGGTCAAGTGCACTCTTGAGCATTCGCAAACTCATACTCTTTGAAGAGTCCCATTAGAGACATTCCAATTGTACTCTATGACAACATCTATGGATGCACCATTTCCATACATTCTTGTAAGGGAAGCTAAAGTGCATTTTGCTATGGTCAGGATGTCAGGATATCTGAGAGATCAAGATGCTACAGCTTGGTAATTATGTTAGCCTGGAGTTTCCAGAGATAGCTATACCCAAGAATCTCCAAATTACAAATATCTCCGTTACTTATCTGTCTGAAATAACTGATGGGATATTTTAGCATGAGTAATGATTTTTCTGAACCAATTATTATGTAGTCTTTTCTTTTGGAGCAGCTGCATAGCTAGTAAAAAAAATTACCTTTTTATTTGAAAGAGTAAATTATTTCTTCATTAATATGGTTTTCCATCACCCAGTAAATTCCAGCTGATTTGTAAATATGTACATAAACACAATCTTATTCAGCAGGTAATCTACTGAATCAGAAAGATTAGTATAACATTAACTTCTATCTCAAATATACAAACTCTAAGATAAAAATAACTCTAATAACTCTACAGATGATCCACTTACATATATCCTTGAGAGTAAAATAATCATTGCTTGGATTGTATATTTTAGGTGCAATTACAATAAACTATTTGAGTTTTCTTTATCCTTTTATTTTGGTGGGGGGTGTGTTTGTATGAGGTTTTTCGTTTTCATTTTTAATTTAGAATCATGGAATCATAGAATCATTAGGGATTGGAAGGGACCTCAAAAGATCATCTAGTCCAATCTCCCTAGCACAGCAGGATCACTTAGAGCAAGTCATAGAGTCAGTCTGGGTTAAAAGGGGCCTCAGGATCATCCAGTTCCAACTCCCCTACCATAGATAAGGACACCCCACCCTTGATTAGGTTGGCTATTCCTGAATGCTATTTTATCAGGTTTTTGGGTTATCTGGGGGTTCTCTGACAGCGAAAACTTGCCGGAAGCAGAGAGCAAGCCGTTGAACACTCTCACGGGGGGGAAATCAGGCAAGCACTGCGGGGGCTGCAGAGCCAGAGCCTTTGAGGGAGGTGAAACTGGAAGTCGTGCTCAGACTGCACGCAGCAGCAAGACCTCAGCCACTTTAGCTTCTTTAGACGCTGGGGAGGGGGTTAAAAAATGATAACAACGTGGCAGCACAGAAAGACCAACTGCATGTGGAGGTGGGAACGCAAACAGAGGTTCCCAAAAAAGATGAGTTGTGCAGGTAATAGGCTGTCAAGAATGCAGACTTTTCTCTCATCTTCCTGGCTGTGTACAGTGTGAGAAGGTCGATTATCTGCTAGACCGGGCAGCAGAATTGCAAGATGAGGTTGAAAGGCTGCAAGCTGAACTAGAAAGGCTCAGGAGAACTAGACAGGCTGAAATAGAGGTAGACAGGTGTAGCCAAGCTCAGTAGACTGGACAATGGCTAAATAAGAGCCAGATT